>PITA01028642.1:0-19059 GCA_004023965.1 Spilogale gracilis | reverse complement strand
TGCTCAGAGAAGTTACATAGACTAGCTTAGAATGAGGCTTGAACTTGACCTAAGGCCCCCTGAGCCCAAGACACCAAGCTGCTTTGAAACTGGCTCAGTCTTTAGAGTCATCCTGAAGCTTAGCAGGGATGGCAGGTTTGAGATAGAATTCCACAAAGCAGGGTCTGCAGATCTCCTGTGCCAAGGTGCCAGCGGGGAGTATGTGAAAACCCTAACTTCTGTGGGGTGCCTGGGGGGCTCTGTTGGTTAAGCAACTCGCTCTTGGTTTTAGCTCAGGTCATGATCTCTGGGTCATGAGACTGACCCTTGTCATGCTGAGCGTAGCACCTACATAAGATTCTCTCTCTCCGTCTCTCTCTGACCCTTGCCCCTCTCTAAAAAATGAAGTCTAGATAAAGCATCAAAAAAACAAGAACTTACTGGACTGGAAGAGATTATGCTGAGTGAAATAAGCCAAGAAGAGAAAGTCAAGTATTGCATGGTCTCACTTACTTGTGGTGCATGAGGGGCAAACTGGAGGACAGTGGCAGAAGGAAAGCAAATGGGAACTAGGGTAATCTAGGGAGGGAAACGAAACAACAGAGATTTTGAACACAGAAACAAACTGAGGGACTTGGAGGGAGGGGGGTGGAGGGATGGGAGAGCCTGGTGGTGAGTACTGGGGACACCTAAAGTGTGGAGCACTGGGTGTGGGGAATGGGGAATGAATCTTGAAACACTGGAAAAAAAAATTTTAGTACCAATAAAAAAAAAAAAAACAACAAAAAAAACAAGAACTTAATTTCTCACTCCCCCCCAGTCTGTTCTCGCTTGATTGACAAGTCTCGTTTGAATGACAAAGCTTGAAACGATGTCAGTAAACCCCAGAGCTACAGAGTGGAAGGCTGTGGGGTGAGGTCCAGCTACTGCCATCTTCCATAAACTTGCCGTGTATCCCTAAGGCTCGAGAACCTCCTGGGGTCCTGAAAATCTGACCTGGAAATTGTACTGCTGGTTTCTTCTTTCCCATTTCCCACGTCTCTCCTGATACTCCCACCACAGCCTGTGATGAGTGGGTGAGGCTCTGCTGGTGTTCATAAGAGCTCTGCACATTCCTCACTTAACTTTTCCAAGAAGATTAATTAAAAAAAAAAAAGAAGTGGCACTGAAAAGCCTCAGCTGTCTTTTTTTGCCTTGAAAGTGTGATACTCTCAGTAATTATCGTAGAAGGGAGTAAAAATGCTCCTCCCTTCATGACAGAGACAATTGGAAAGGGTTCCAGGGCCCACATGTCTTGGATGTTCAAAGAGGGAGCTCTCAGGTCTGAGGCAGGGAACAGCCCAGCTCTGGACATCTGGGTTGAATCTTGACTCATCCACTTCCCCTAGGCGGGGCCTTGGTCAAGTCTCTTCGAGTCCCCTGTAAGACCCAGATAAGAACGGCCTCTTGGTGAAAAGATGGCATGACTATGGAAGTGGGCGTGGCACAGATGTGGGACCAGCACCATGGCAATTGGTGCATTCGTTATACCTAGCATTAGGCTCAGCATGAGATGGACTGTCACGGATTTCTCAAAGCTCATCCAACCCTCCCAAAGTTAACCCCAAGGGACAGACTCTTTTGAGATCCTATTTTATTTCACAGTAGGTTAAATCCTCGTTGACCTTTTGGTGTAGGTGGGTGATGTGTTGCTGTTAATATTGGTGAGTTTTCTTTTTTAACAAGTCCCTTCTGCCTGGAGACATTGTCCTTCCCCGCAATTTGGGGACATAAACTGTGCTCATGGCCTCTGATGGAGGACAGTCCACAGCAAACCTACAGCAGGACATTTCAAAGAAGAGGGACACCTTCCCAAACAGGTGATAATACTGGACGCGTCTTTCAAATGACAGGGGCCTCCGATGACGGGTGCCGCCCTGGGGTGGAGGTGAGGGCATCCTGGAACAGCTGGGTTTAAATCTGAAATTGACCATGGGCAGAAAACCCGGAAATGACTTCTCTGACTTGATTCAAATGTTCCCCATTGGGCAGAATGAGAGGTCAAGTGTAACTGTGTGAGAAAAGCCTACTTTTCTTTTTTTTCTTTTTTTTTTTTAGGTCAGAATGCGTGGTTTGAAAAATCAGACCCTCTTTGAGGGCATCCAAATTAATGCCAGGAACTAAGACTTTCTCGTGCCCACGACTGTTGCGGTCCTGGGGCTGAGCCTCAACTTGTTTGCCTGTTTCCTCCCCAGACAAAGCTTGGCTCACTGCTCTGCTGTGTTTCAAGATTTTCTGTGGGGCTTAAACGAGAGAGAGTGTGAAAACACTCTGAACACAGACAGCTTCAGAGACGAGCAGCATGGTGACCATGGTGAAGAGTGATGACCCTGTGGTGGTGACGTGTGTTTAAAAAGCTGGGCAGGTGCACGGTCTGCTTATAGCACACCTAACACCTAAGCGCTCTGCAGAAAAGCTGGAACAGTTCAACTTAGTCCTAAAAGAGTCCCACCTCCTTGTAAAAATCCAGCTGTAGGATGAAAGAAAAAGCAGGTTCTCGCTTGATTGACAAGTCTTGTTTGAACGACAAAACTTGTGACAGTGTCAGTAAACCTTTGCAATCACGTTTTGACATTTGGCTTTGACAGGATATGAAACTCGCCTGGAAAGTGCAAAGGTGGCCTCGTCCCCAGGGCTCACAAGCTGCTTGGAGTTGCTGATGAGGGAGACCTTACCACCAACACGGGAAGGAACGTTCCCCCACCCCACCCCCCTTAGTAACTGCTTCTGAGGATCAGAGCTGAGCCTCAGGGTTACGGGACCTTCGAGCTGGAGGCCAGACTTCCTGCCCTTACTTGCTCGGCAAGCAGTGTCTGCTGTGTGGGATTTCCTACGCCCGGCAGTGTGAACAGCAAAAACAGCAAGAACCATGCCCCAGCCTTCAAAACCCACAGTTCAAAGGCAGGTCTCACGAGGATGTGGTGCACACTGGAATTCTCATCCGTGGCCAGCGGAGTGAGAGGTGGTACCAACACTTGGAAAAGCAATGTGTCGGAATCTTATAAAAGCTAAAGAGGGGTGTATGCTATGACCCAGAAACTCTCCTAGCTGTCTGCGTGGTAAAAATGTGGACAGATGTCTCCCAAAAGATGTGCAAGGACGGTGTTGGCAGCATTATTCATTATAACCCCAGACTGGGGAGGGCCCGAAGAGCCTTCCACTGCAGGCTAGGGGAACGAACTGTGGCACTGACTCACACAATGCAGCACCCAACGGTGTTGGTTCTCAACCAAGGGTGACTGGGCCCCACCAGGGACATTTGGCAATGTCTGGAGACACTTCCTACGGTCACAATCTGGGGTGCTACCAGCACCTAGTGGGTAGAGGTTATTGAAGCTGCGAAACAGCCTACTGTGCACAGGACTGCTGACCCACAACAAAGATTTCCCCTCTCCCAAATGTCAGTGGTGCTGAGGTTGAGACATCCTGTTCCACGGCACAAGGAGGAAGGAACTGTGACCACAAGCACTGGACGGAAATACACAAACATGACATTGAGCAAAAAGAAGCTAGACACAGAATTGCCCACCTGTATGATTCCATTCCTATAAAGCTCAAAATCAGACCAAGTTAATCCCTGGTGCTGGCAGTCAGGAGCGTGGGGGTGAGGGGATGTGAGGGCAGTCTGGGGATACAGGCAATGATCTAGTTCTCGAGCCAGGGACTAGCCTCCTAGCCCTGGGTGTAAATTTGAGCTGAAGAGTCAATATTTATATACTTTTCTTAAATTCTTTTTAATAAAAAGTTTGTTTTAAAAATCCTTGCCCTAGTACTGGGGCAAGTTGTGTAATGTTTCTGAGCCTCCATTTACCCATCTGCAGAATGGGTCGATAACAATAGGACATACTCCAGAAGTACTGTGGGGATGGTTTGAGAACACGAGTCAAAGGAGCCTCATAGTGCCTGGCATATAGTATGTATGCTGTGAAAACAAAGAGATCAGCCAACATCTATGGAGCCTGTTTGTTGGAGTGAAGTTTTCTTAGAAAGTCAATGTTTGGGGAAGAAAAGATCACCCATCAGTTGGCCCCAGACAGTTCTGGCAATGGTGCCCACTATGTGATCACAGGTAAGTCTCTGAGCCTCTCCGGGCCCAGGGACGCCCCTTTGCTTAATGAAAGAGGCCTGCTTGGTACGAATAACCCCTGATCTGCTCTCATTCCTGGTACAATGGATGCCATCGCCTTCCTCTACCATTGCCCTTTGGTAATAACACCTTGTTATTTCTCAGGAGAATCACTCCTCACCCACTGCACACGGTCTTGGGGGGCTGTCAGTCTAGGTACCCAGCCCTGCCTCAGCCAAGGGGGGCATGTGATCTAAGCGGGGCTAACTAGGCTCTCCCCTGGAGGGTGCAACAAGGAGGTGCTGGAGCTGTGTCACCCCTAGAACAGTGGTCCCCGGGAACTGCCGAGACTGTCTTCCCCAGAGGTTCCTGGAGCTCTCTGTCCTCCATCCGCCCCTGCATCTAGCAGGTCCTCTTCTCATCTACTCTGTAAGTGACCTCACGTTTTTTGTAAAGTCCCTGCAATTGGACCAAATGTTTGTGTACCCCCCTCAATTCATATAAGGAAACCCAAATCCCAATGTGAGGGAATGAGGAGGTGGGCCCCCTAGGAAGTGATTAGGTTGGGAGTGTGGAGCGCTCATGAATAGGATGAGTACCCCTAATAAGAAGAGACCCCAGAACACATCTTTCTTCTGCCAGGTGAGGATACAGGGAGAAGGCGGCCGGCAGCAGCCTGGAGGGGGCGGTCACCAGACACCAGCCCTGTGGGCGCGGTGATCTCAGACTCCTGGCCATGAGAACCGTGACAAATAAATGTCATGCAATCTACGGTCCTCTGTTAAAGCAGCCCGAAGTGACTAAGACAGTTTCTTAGTACTTCACTTTGCTGAGCTTCTGTTGCTTACCACCTAAGAGTCCCGGTCAGGAACAACCTGCCCCAGGGGGTGAGTAGCTCGTGTTCGGAGATACAAACGCCCTCCTGTCACCCCAGACTTGCCCCCTTTCGTGATCCTGCAGGGAAATGGCCAGTGCCTGGCACAGCTGAGGCCTCCAGGCCCTGCCCTGACCCTGATCGTCGTTCCTCCACAGACAACTCAGTAGGCGACTGTCACCTGCAAACTTCTCCGACCTCCGCTTCACCGACTGTGAAATGGGCGAACCAAACACACAGCCTGCCGCCTTCTCAGGGTGACAGGGTGACGGGGCCCCAGGAACTGTGCAAGACCCTTCCCAGACATGGGGCACTCTTGTCAGTGCCTGAGATCACGCAGCACAGAGGTGGTAAGATGAATTTCCCAGGAGGAAACACCATCGCAAAACAAAACAAACATTGCTAGGGGCCCGGAAAAGGGACCCGGAGTTAAAAAGAACAGCTTCCAAAGGCAGAAACTTTGACTGCATTTCTAGGCCGGAGTTTGCATTGGGGGACCTACAGGGCATTTATGTGGGAGTCTGCCCAGCTCTGCTGCATGCCCAACCCTGCAGGGCAGCGTCTCGCCCACTTCCTTCCTGCAGGAGCACCGAAGAGTCCTCAGAGGTGACCAGGGTACTGCTCTCTGTCACCCAGCAGGCTGCACAACAAGGGTAGGGTTGAGAGATGCAGGCTCTGGGAGGCAGAGCCTTTTGGCAGAATCCCAGCGCCCGCAGAGCTGAATGACAATTGCCTCTCACAGCCAGTGCCCCTCTGTCTTCAGAGGGGAGACCTGTGGCCAGGAAAAGTCCCAGCTCCTCTTTGCTGCGTGTCCTTGGACGAAGCACGCAGACTCCATGTACTAGGTGTCTGGGGGCGAAGCCTCATGCACAAAGCGGGTAGCAAGGCCCCAGTGAACGCATTTCATCCTCCTGACCACCTTCCTCTCGCCCACACCCTGCAGGGAGGCTGGAGGTCTAAGAGCTCGCCCAGAATCGCAGGGCTGGGAAGTGGCAGAGCCGGGCCTCACGCACAGCCCTCTGGGCTCCAGGGCCCATCCTCTTAGCTCACAGGGCAGTAAGGGTGCGGGGACGTCATTGGGTAGAGGGGCACCCTCGTAAAATTCCGAACACACGTTGTAGCTAGGAGCCTACCTTCCCCCTTCCCACAGCCCTCCCTGAATCAGTATCTCTCCTCTTCACAAGGCACCTGCCCAGGGCTTCTGGGTTTCTCTGTGACAAGGCAGACCCTCCCTGGACAGACTCAAGGCCGGGGAGAGACTCAAGGCCTATGGTGGGGGGGCGCCTGGAGTGTGCCCCTCCCCCACACCAAGTGCAGGAAAGGCGTTGGGAGGGTTGGCTGGCCGGTCCATTTCTTACTGTTTTCAGCAAGGCCCTCGGACCAACATCGGGTACAACAGTTCGTATTCGTCCAGGAAAACAAAAACTCAAAAGAAGCCAGACATGTCTATTTTCACATGAAATCTCTAATTTGTGACTGTTAGAAATGTTTTTTAAAAATGTTTAATAAGAGAAAAGTTGGTGTGACAGAGCTCAGGGGCCACCAATCATCCCCTCTCTCAAACAAGGCTACAACTACCTCTCTCACATGCGGGGTTTATCTGACCACGCCTCCCCTTGCTTGCCTCTGCTCCGGCATGAGGACACTCTGGCCAAGTTCAGGGTTAAGGAAAATGAAGACAGTGAACATGAAAGTGTTGGGTCTAGAGTAAGGCATTTGTCCCAGCCAGCTCGGGCCGTTCTGAGAGAGAGCCACACACCGGTGTCTTAACCGACAGAAACTCATTCCTCATAGTTCGGGGGGTTGGGAGTCTGAGATCAATGTTCCGGTCAATTTAGCTTCTGGGGAGATCTCTCCTCTCGGCTTACAGATGGCTGCCCTCTTGCTAGGACCACATGTGGCCTCAGAGAGAGACAGAGACAGAGATAGAGACAGAGAGACAGAGGTAGAGCTAGAGAGAGCTAGAGACAGACATGGATATAGAGACAGAGATTGTGTTCAGCAATCTCATGGAACTGAGAACCCCAGGTTGGAGGGCTGAGCTGTCAAGGCATCTAGGAGCCAAGGGAACAAGAGCCCTGATGGTTCGGCAGGTGAGTTCTATGGAACATTTAAGGAAGCGTTAATTCCTGACTCATATAAGCTCTTAAAAGACATTAGACATGTGGAGAGCTCCAAGATTACTGAATGAGGCTGAGAGGGGCCAGGTGTCAGGGGGACAGTGGGGAGCCAGGTGAAAGATGATAGCACAAAGGAACACGTAAGGCAGAGGCTGAACTGCAGCGACGAGGGTAGCTGGGCAGTAAAGGGTGGGCCTCCAGGGGCAGTCAGGATCAAGGTGAAGACTATAGGCTCAACGCTGTGGGTGGCGGGAGGTGATCAGGGTCCTGGCTAATGGAATGGCAGAGCCCCTGGTTCTGATGGTTCCCACCTCAGGCGCTCCTCCCATCCGTTGAGAAGGCTCCGCCCTTCTAAGGAAGCCACATCAGTGTCAGGCAACTGGGCACAGCGTGTCTGAGAGAGAACCAGTCAGCTGCTCTCATCCAAGAACTAGACAAGGAGATACTGAACTCCATTTGGAGTGTTGAAGCTCTAAGTTTGTTTATTTGTTCAACAAATACTTACTGAGCACTTACTATGAGCCAGACACTCTTCTAAGTGCCGGTTCACCGTGACAAATAAGACGAGCAGATCCCTATGTCTACAGCTTACAGAGCGGAAGTGTTGGTTGATGAATGAACAGGTAAAGCACAGACAAAAATCCTTCCCATCAGCGATAACTGCTCTGAAGGGAATAAAACAATGATGGGTGACCTGAGTGGTAACTTGTAATCTGATGATCAGGACAAACTTCTCTGCAGAAAGGGTGTTTGAATTAAGACTTGAAAGAACAGAATGAGCCTGGCACACAGACAGAGGAGGGAACAGTGTTCTAGGCAGAGGGAACAGCAAGGGCGAAGGCCCTGAGGTGGGAACCATCTTGGCATGTTCGACATAAAGGAAGGAAGAGCAGTGTGGCTGGAGAGAGTAAACCAGGAGAAGATGGTGGGAGGCTGTGGGGGTGGATCTTACTTGACCACACGGGCTGTGGTGAGCAGTGTGGGTTTTATTCTAAGTGCTCTGAGAGGATTCTGGAGGGCTTCAAGCAGGAGAATTTCATGAGTGGACTTGCACTTTAGAAGGCTAATCCGAGGTGGCACCTGGGTGGCTCAGTTGGTTAAGCGACTGCCTTCGGCTCAGGTCATGATCCCGGAGACCCGGGATCAAGCCCCACATCGGGCTCCCTGCTCGGCGGGAAGCCTGCTTCTCCCTCTCTCACTCCCCCTGCTTGTGTTCCCTCTCTGGCTGTGTTTCTCTCTGTCAAATAAATAAAATCTTAAGAAAAAAAAAAAAAAAGAAGAAGGCTAATCTGAGGTACACAGAGGAGAGTAGGAAGAGAAGCAGAGAATATCCCGAAGATTCTGCAGCTGGCTACATAGAGATGCTTTCACATCAATGCAGCTGGAAGACAGTAGAAAGCACACACACCAGGCTCGATAGTGTCTGCACCGAGAATCCAGGCTTGGGGGGGGGCAGAGAGGGGTGGATGAGAAGCAGAACAAGGGCAACGCTTAGCCCCAAGAGTATTGTGGTGACATTTCAGGCAGCAGTGGGACACCAAGTTGGGAGCTCAGTGTTCTGCAACATTCCTTTACTTCCCTAGTCTCACTGACCACATGATCCTTTGAAGGATTGGCAGGATCCTTAGATGTCTGTTAAATTTAGGTAATTTAGTACTCCCTTAAATTATAGAACAGTAGCAAAGAACCCTCTTCCCACACTCCCCACTTTTGAGCAGGCACCTCACTCATTCTTCTTATGCATGTTCTAGAAAAACTGGCCAGATAGATCACTCAGAGTCCCACCAAAATCCTCAAGAAGATCCCAACATTGCAATGATGAGCTCTTCTCACCTTCGGGGGAAGATGATGGGAAGGGGATGAAGAAGCCACTGGACTTGCATCTTAGGGAGGCTGCTTGATCTCAAGCACAACATAAAGTTCAGCAGTGTTCAATGAGGGGAACAGGAAATCAAGAAGAATGAAGTGTGGTGGGCTTTCCCAGGAACATAAATAAATACACTGGCCATTGTCTCTTACCCCAGGATTTATACTGGGAAGCAAGAAAGCCGCCCAACGTCAAACTTCCTACCAGCCAGACTAAATGCACGTGGACCCGCTGCCTCCACCAGCCCTCCTGGTCGGGGGCCTCTTGCGACCCAAGTACCTGGCTTTGGCTGTCATGCATATAACACCAATACCCCAGACAAGCAACAAAGCTTTGAGGCAAACAACCTCAAAGGAAAAACAAGATGTACAACCTGAGTGGTAAGATCAAAGACAGCCAACAGGGTCAACTTGCATGACAAATGGGTTATTCTGGAAGCATCTATTGCAAAAGGACAGGGTCTCCTCCCAACACTTAGGAAAGGCCATTCTGATGAACAAGTTGGCCTCGGCTATGGCAAGGGGAGACGATCCTGCCCAGCATATTTTCTATCCTTCCGGTCACTCAGCAAATACTGAATGTCTACCACGTTCTAGGCACAAGGGAAACAGGGTCACACACAGGAAATAAGGGTTTGGTCTGCTGGAACTTATAATCTAAAGCTATGTTGCCCAGTGTGGTGCCACAAGTCACAGACGGCTCTTAAGTCCTTAAAACGTGGCTGGGCCCTGTAGAGATGTGCTATTAAGTGTAAAATACCACGTTTTGAAGACTTAGTACAAAAAAAGAAAGCCCCATAAAACATAGCATTAATAACACTTATATTGCTTATATGTTGAAATGATAATATTTTTGATGTATCAAGTTAATCAAATATATTAGTGAGATTAATTACACCCATCATCGTTTGACTTTTTTTCAGTGTGGCTACTAGAAAATTTAAAATAATGTATATGGCTACATTCGCACCTGTACTGTATTTCCACTGTTTCAGGTGCTCTTGGACAGTGATGACTGCTGTGAAGAAGGCAGAGTAGGATATGGGATAAGGGCCAATGGGGCAGAATGGTCAGTGTTACAGGCTGAACTATGTCCCCATCACCCAAATTCATACATTGAAGAATGCACTATTTTAGAATAGGCCTATATTTGTAGTCAGGAATATATCTGAAGTCTTTAAAGAGATAATGAAATTACAGTGAGGTCACTTGAGTGGGCCCTAATCCAAAATGATGGTGTCCTTCTAAGAAGAGGAGATGAGCACACACACACACACACACACACACACACACACACACAGGGCAGAGAAACCTCCTATGGGGATCCCGATCTCAGACTTCTAGTCTCCAGAACCACAAGTAAGAAATTTCTGGGGTTTAGCACACACCCCTCCCCCCCCCCGTCGGTGGCACCTTGTTCTGGGAAATCGAGCAGACAGGAAGAGCCTTTCCAAAGACGTGGCATTGGAGTTGACTGATAAGAGTGACCCTGGGGGACCTGGGTGGCTCAGTTGGTTAAGTGACTGCCTTCGGCTCAGGTCATGATCCCGGAGTCCTGGGATGGAACCCCTCATCTGGCTCCCTGCTCTGCAGGAAGCCTGCTTCTCCCTCTCTCTCTCCCCCTGCTTGTGTTCCTGCTCTCACCATCTCTCTGTCAAGTAAACAAATAAAATCTTAAAAAAGAAAAAGAGTGACCCAACCCCAGGACACCTCTGGGAGCATTATTCTAGATACAGGAAACAGCAGGTGTAGGCGCCTGACAGGAACAGGCAGACAGAGGACCCGCAGCTAGCTCTTGGGGAAGGAGCGGCAATGTGGGAGGTGGGGTGCAGGGAGTCAGGGTCTGAGCAAGCAGCGCGATACACTGAACCTCCCTTTGTTTCAGGCATCCTCTAAGCAATATTCTCTGGGACGCCTTGTGAGGGTCTGTGTGCTGGATTCCACTCCTGGCCCTCTCCACTTCAAGCTCACCAACCCTGCTGCAAGCCAGACATATCCGGTCAGTCCCGCTTCCCTGGATCAGCTGGTGAGCCAGGAACTGTCAATGAGGACACTCATGGGTATTTTTAGCTTCATCTGTCATGGAGACCAGAAAATTATTTTGGTAAGGGAAAAGGACAGTCTGAGAGCTGCAGGAATGGGGCTGGTCTGAGCTGTAAGGACCACCAGGGGGAGGGGCTTTATTTATTTAAAAAATTAACATTTAAGTAGCTGCTGCATTAGTCCATTCTCCCTTAAAGTCATAGAACAATCACAGTTTCTACTCTCCTCCTGAGATGACTGCTGTGATGGTTTTATACGCATCTGCGTATTTTTGAAAAAAGACGTACAGGTGGTGGGGAGCCTGAAGGAAATGACCTCAGAGGAAGGGCCACCTACTCACAATACAGTTTTCACACTGTTTAGTCTTTTGGAATCTGCATTATCATTAATAAGATTAACATAAAATAACTTATTTTCAAAAACTAATTATGATATCAATGAGAATAGGGGAAAAAAATTCCCTAAAATGGAATAAAACCAAAAATAGGAAACAAGCTATGTTTCAAGGAATTACACAACCAAGCTGAGGTTACCAGCCCACGCACCTCCTGAACCTAGCACCTGGGCTATCGACCCTCAGTTTGAGGACACAAAAGGACCACAAACAAATCCTAAGCTCTGTTTAGTAGACAGGCTGTTGTGGTGGTTTGGGGATGACGATTCTGAAATGATTTTGTGTGTGTTGTAGGATTAAACAAATGAGTAAATGTTCTGGCTGTGCTGAAAGCCTGGGCTCCCACTGCAGGAGAAGGGGGAGACCCCAACACGGGGCACAGAAAGGCAACGGGGAGCCCTGTGGCATCAGGCTGGCATGAAGACCCCGCTACAGAGTCCCACGAGATTACACACGGACGCGCACACACATGTGCAGGTGCACGTGGACGCTTTGTACTAGGGGAGGCAAGAAGCAACGACAGCCTGGAGGCAGGCGTGCATCGTGCGCTTCGTCTTGGTGTCTAAAGCCCATTCCCCACAAAAAGCAACCAAGGGCTTGTTGAGAAATGACTGGATATAAGGCTAGGACAGGAAAAGGGCAAGGTGAGCCCGACACAGTTAGCTGGGCAAAAAGTGGGAAGGTGTTCAAAATGGTGGGATCTGATGCGAAGGATCCTGAGGGAAGACTGAGGTAGTTTATTTCAGCTCCGGTTCCCAGATGAGACCACCAGGCAGGTTTTGCTACTAAGGACCCCCTCCCCCCCTCATCTGCGGGACTCAATTTTTTTCCCCCAAACCTCTTTTCTAGTCTTTCCTTCCATCCTGAGCACCTCCATAGCGTTCTATCCTTATGCATAGTCTCTTTCTGTTGCCGATTGCAAAGGACCCTGTGGACTGTTGAGTCTCCTTTCCCCTGTTCAGAAACTTTATAGTTTTATCAAGAAACATATCGAAGATCTGGTGAGGATGTCTCTGGCATTTTTTCGTCAGTGTGCCCTCCTCCATGGCCCATCCTGGGAGAAATAGGTAGATTCTTTTCCTAAAGAGCCTTGAGGCTCATTAGGAACCACACTACCAGAAGCCAACAGCAACAGCCCACCCTCTAGAATTGCTCAGTTTCACTCAGGGGAGTAAATGTTCCATTGGTGTTTCAATGGGGTGCTGGTTCCTATCAGTCAGAACATGGTTTAATGTACCCAGGGGACTCCAAGCAACACATGCGCCTCTCTCGAACTGGTTTCATTACAGTCAGGAGGTGGGTAACATCTTAGATTCAGTTCACTCTCCCCAAATCACTTGTAAAACAACAGGAGAAGATGGAAGTAGTTTCCAGATGCTCCTGAGTGCAAACATCCCCCTGAGTGCAGGGGCCAGAGGTAGACAGTAGGGGTGCCTCCTCTTGGCTTCCTCACTAATTGGCTGGGTGAGATGGGGCCAGCCACGTGACATCCCTGCATCTCTCTTCCATCCAGGAGACAGGTGTGGCCAAACCTGCCCAGTCGGCTGCGGAAGCCAGAGCAGCAATAAAATTCAGAAGCACATCTGCAAAGCAGCATGCCCTATGAAACCAGGGAGGAGGAACCTACATGTCTATTTCCTGCTTGCTCTCACCACTTTTCCCCCTGGAAAGTAGAAAACACACATGTCCTGGGAAGGCAGCAGACTTGCTCAACTTATTTCACAGAAGACACAGAGGCATAAGGCACAGTTACCATTTGTCTAAGAGGAGGTGCAGTAGTTGGTCTGCACACTGTGTGCTTTCTGCTCGCGTACGCCCAAGGCCCACGAAGTGCCAGGCACTGAGCCTTGTGCCTTTATATGTGAGCTGGTTGACCCATTGCCACAGATCTGTGAACTGGATTCTGAATCCCAAGGTTGTGCCAAAGAAATAGAAGGGTCAGGGAGCTTGCCCCCGCTCACGCCAGCAGGAATCAGCAGAGCCTGGACTGGACTCCAAGCCTGACTGTGTCCAGAGGGCTGGCCCTGCCCCCGTCTTGAGTGGGCTGAATGCTGGCCCCCAAAAGACATGCCCACATCCTAATCTTTAAAAGCTGTGAATGTTGTCTTATATGGTACAAGAGCGAGAATTACCTTTTGTGGCACAAAGTATGATTAAATTAAGGCTCTCCAGCGGAGGCACCTGACCTGGATTACCTGCATGGACCCCAAATGTGTTCACACATATCTTTTTAGGGAGAGGCATGGATGCCGCGGGGAATGGCGAAGGGGAGGGAAGGGATCAAATGGGCCCTCCCTTCCCAGCTCACACCGTTAGGAGGTGAGGATGACCTCACCCCTCTATGGGGACCCTGATCCATGGGGGATGGACTCCACCGACGTCTTAGCAAACTGGCCGTGATTAAGAAGCATCATGGAGGTCTGTAGTGCAGACTGTCTGGCTCACTTCTGGAAGGAAGCGGGTTCTAGAAAGTTCCTCTGAAGCCCCAGAACTGCTGGGAAAGTTGGCTGCAATGGCCAGTCCTGTGGGGTGTGGAGGGCAAAGGATGACCCCACACAGAAGGGGTCCACATCCTAATCCCCCAAAACTGCCGCTCTATTATCTCACCAGGCAAAAGGGACTCTTGAGATCAGCCTAACTCTTGAGATTGGGAGATGACCTTGGGTTATCAGAAGGAGGAGGCAGGAGGGTCAGAATCAGAGAAGCAGGTGTGATGGCAGAAGCAGAGGCTGGAGTGACATGGGGCCACAAAGCCATGTGGGGCCCCATGGGGGGCCTCCAGAAGCTGGAAAAGGCAGGGAAATTTCTTCCTCGGAGCCTCCAGAAGGAACATACCACAGGTGATCCATTTCAGGCTCTGAACCTCCTGGCTGAAAGATAATGGATTTGTGTTGTTTTAAGTCACCAAGTTTGTGCTAATTTGTTAGAGTGGCAATAGGTGGCCGGCCTGCAGCTCCCCAGAAGGGAAAGAGATTCTGAGAAATTATTTGCAGCCTCAGAGCCGCTGGGAAAGCTGGCTGCTGTGCCAATTATGTAGGGTGTCGGGGCATTCAGGGGGTCACCGTGTGTGTGTGTGTGTGTGTGTGTGTGTGTGACACAGAGAGTGACACTGAGACCCAGAGCCAAAGAACTGGGGGCAGCAGCACGGAGCTGCGTGCGTTTTTGCACACGGCCCGCCGGCTCCTTGCTTCTGCTCTTGCTTTGCCAGAGAACCGTGGGCCCACGGGCAGGATCTGGCTCCCAGCCACGTTCTGTTTGGGCTGCACGCTGTTTCTTCCCAATTATAACTTCTTAATAACAGGAACCCTAACAACAACTAAAATCTACTGAGTTCTAACTGTGGACCAGATGCTGTTCTAAGTTTTTAGCTGTTTTCCCATTTAATTGTTTTCCCATTTAATTCTTAAAGCCGCTGTATCAGTGACAGGCTGTGACTATCTACTAGAACATCAGTATTTCTTCACAAAGAAAATTTCCCCTATAGTTCATGCCTTTCCAGTCTATAGTCCTCCGCTCTACCAGCTGAGCTAGCAAAGAGTGAGCTTTTTTTTTTTTTAAAGATCTGATTTATTTGTTTGACAGAGAGGAACACAGCTAGAGAGGGAACACAAGCAGGGGGAGTGAGAGGGAGAAGCACGGAGCCCGATGTGGGGCTTGATCCTGGAACTCCGGGATCATGACCTGAGCCGAAGGCAGGTGCTTAACGACTGAGCCCCCAGGCACCTCCTACAGTTCCCTTCTCTGCCACCCCAGCTAGATGACTGCCTGCAATAGGGCCAGGGGCCAATGCATATTTGCTGAATGAATGAGTAAATGGGGTAGCGTGGAGGGAACTGGGTTGATCTCACAAGTAAATGTTCATTCCCAGCCCTCATGAGGCTGTGGTAGAATTTGGGGGACAGCATATCCTCGGGGATGAGGGTGGCGTCGGGGCCAGAAGCAAGCAAGTAGCCGGGAGACAGCCCTGGAGGAAGCAGCTGGGGGAAGAAAATGAGAAAGAACTGGAAGGTGCGGGAGAGGTGGTGTGGCAGGGGAGTGGGACATAAGGCTCAGAGGGATTCGGGCCTGGAACATCATGGCTGTTTCCTGTGGATGTCATAACAAATAACCACAGCGAGGGTGACCGAAAACAGTAGCAATGAATTCTCGCATGGTTCTGGAGGCCAGAAATCCAAAATCAGGGTGATGCCAAGACCACACTCCCTCTGAAGGATTTTGGGGAGGACCGTCCCCTGCCTCTTCCAGTTTCTGGGGGTTCCTCGCAGTCCTTGGCTTGTGGCCATATCACCCCAGTCCCCGCCTCTGTCTCCACATGACCATCTTCCCTGGGTGAGCTATTCTTTCCTTGTAAAGACACTAGTCATTGGATTTAGGGTCTAATCCAGGAAGATATGATCCGGAAAAATATTATCTCAGGCCTTGACTCCATGCCGTCTGCAAAGACACTGTCCCTGGAGGTCACATTCACAGAAACAGGGGGGTTAGGACTTGGGGGGTACTACTGAGTCCCTACAGACATTTTCCCACCATGTTTCCAAGACTAAACTTTCTAGAAGCTACAGTCCCTGGGAAGTTCCCCACTGTCACCGAGATTGAGCAAACAAGAAGTGACAGTGTATGGATGGTGACAGGTACTAGAAATGTCACTCGAAATGTGAAACAGTCCGCTTCCTGTGTCTGGGTGGTATATTTAGGCCAGTGGGAATGGAATTCAGTGAAGGCCCTCAAACCCATATGTTCCCCTCCCCCGGTTTCTGTAGTTGTGTTTCAGTTGGTGAACACTACAGCCAGACCGAAGATCCCAAAATAAGAACCTCATAAGGATCTAGAATATTTGAGTAAACTTATCTATGAGTTGGAAGGCATCCCCTTTCAGCGTTTAGTCTCTGTCTCTTGTACCTGTTCCTGGCCGCCTAGCAGTCCCCTCTGCAGTTCCTTCTGACCTCAGCGCCCCTGACCAGGCCAGCCCCCACGTGGGGGCCTCCTCAGCGAGCAAGAGGGAAGCATGAATTGGCAGAGAAAAGCACCCAGCCTGTTCTGAATGGTATTCTCACTCACTCACCATCTTTTTCCAGCCTATGCTAGATTTAGACTTCCTTTTCTCTTTTTCTTCTAAAGGGGAATGCATTATGGATGAGGACTATTTCTTATTCAGCAGCTGAGAATCACTCTTCTACCAAAACAGCTCTGTAATGTGTTCTCAGAAATCAAAGCCCGCCTCTGAACTTGGAGAGTTTCCTGGCCTGGCTCTCTGAAAGGGGCTGTTGGACAAAGCTCTCGACGGACACATGCATGGAATGTAAAGTGCACAGGCACACAACTCCCCAACACAAACATACACAACATGCGTACTGGGAAAGGGGACACCCTGCACATCATGGGACGCCTTGAGTTTCGGGAGAGAATGGGGGTTATTTGAAACCTTTAGATAAGCAGTCTCTTTTCCCAGTGGATTGCAATGTTGAAGTTTCTGTGCTGGGCTAAGCATGTTCGTTCACACACTTGCCCCTCCTTTTTCCTTAATTCACCCAGGCCTGCTCTAAACCAGAGGGGAACAGGGGAGCCTGGGTGGCTCAGTTGGTTAAGCATCTGAATCTTGATTTTGGCTCAGGTCATGATCGTAGGGTTGTGGGATCAAGCCCCGGGTGAGTGTGGAGCCGGCTTCAGCTTCTCTCTCCCCATCTCGCTCTGCCCCTCCCTATCAGCTTGTGTGCACTCTCTCTCTCAAAAAATAAAAAATAAAAAAATAAAAATAAATAAAACAGGAGAATAAAACAAAACAAAAAAGATGCTGGTCAAAGGGGACAAACTTTTAGTTACAAATCAGTTCTAGAAACCTAATGTACAGCATAACAACTCTATTATTAATAATCTATTGTATGCTTAATATTTGCTAAGAGAGAAAATCTCGAGTGTTCTTATTACACACATGAAAACACAGGACCCATGCAGGGTAGCTGACTATCGCAGTAATCCCCTCACAGCATATATATGTACCCAAATATCAGGTTGTGGATCTTAAATATGTACAATTTTATTTTTCTTTCATACCTCAATAAAGCTGGGGAAAAGTCCCTAAAAATAAAATAGGAAAAAAGGTCGAGATACAAAGTCAATTTAGTATGACCCTCATTATATACACACAGAAATAAAGGGCTGACAAAACTCACTCCCAAATATTAGCAAAACAAACAAATGGGGGCAGGGGAGAGCTAACCAGCACTGGAAAGAAACAGTCCAAAGATAATTACAGTGGTAATTTTCTTCTTTCTACTTCTAAAATGCCTATTACTATCAGGTTTCCTAGCTTTACTAGTTAACCTGTTTCTTAAAACCTGCTTTCAAACACTACTCCTAGAGACATGAAGACAAGGAAGCATGCACAATTTGTTAAACTGTTCCATTGTGAATTTTTTCTAGTTACAGTAAGACATGCACAATACTAATGCACTAAATACTTACCAAGCACTATGTCCCAGATGCTGTTCCCCATCCTTTGCATGAATCATCTCTTTTAATCCCCAATGAGATAGATGTGATAACTATTCACCCTTTAAAGACAAGGGAACTGAGGCACAGAGAGGTTGAGTGACTTGTCTAAAATCACACAGCTAGAATGTGCCAGAGCCTGGATTTGAAACCAAAGGCTCTCAGCTGAATCCCTTAATGTCTCTCTGTTGAAAAGCCAAATGTACATCAATACCATTTAGATAAAATATGTTCTCATCACATTGTGGAATACTATGCAGCCATGAAAAATACAAGGGAGTCCTTTATGAATTGACATGGGAAGTCCTCTGACCTACAGCATTGCAGAAGGTGTTTGGGAGAATGCATCAGTCAATTTCTCCATTGTTGAACTGCAGTGTCCTACTTTGCCTGTAGCAACTAATGATTTTTCTTCTCAGATGGAAACAGAATTAGCCCACATTTGAGGATTACCCTTAAATAATGTTGCAGATGCTTGATATTTTCTAAAAGGCATGTACACATATCATCACACATGGAACACGAAATGCTTGTAGTTCCTGCAAGGAGTATCCTTCTCCTCCTGAGACTGTGGCAGCTGGCCTATTCAGTGTCAGTATTAAGAGAGAAAGTCCTGGGGGCACGTGGGTTGCCCAGTCGGTTGAGCTCCAGACTCTTGGTTTTGGCTCAGGTCATGACCTCAGAGTCGGGGGATCCAGTGTGCTCAGGGTAAATGTTCTTTCTAGCTTGGGTTTCTCTGGCCTGCATGAAAGTTCTATGGGCTCTGCCATGCATGGGAAACTAGCGAGCTCTGGGATTTAGGTTGGAGACCAAAAATGTAGGGTTAGTCTCACTTGTGCCAGCCTTGGTTATCAGAGGCTTGGAGGCCAAATCACCTGACCCTTCCATTTGCAGGGTTTGGTCCCATGCCCAGAGGGGATCAGGGACCTCCTACCTCTAAGTGTTCCTTCTGTCTCCCTCTGATTTCCAAATCCACCATTGGCTGGTCTCTGACATTACTCTGCCATTCAGGTGTAAACAAGGCATCAAGATCTTCAGCTAACCACATGCCTACCTTTGGTTCAGAAAGTACAGCCATTCCACATATAATCTCCAAAATGAATTCTGATGTCTTAAGAATGGTTTGCATCCAAGCTAGAGCCAACAGCTGAGGAAGAACCTATATTCCGCCTCTAAAAATCAATGACCA
>PITA01028641.1:0-19061 GCA_004023965.1 Spilogale gracilis | reverse complement strand
GAAAGAAAAAGACAAAGAAATGCAAACAAAAACAACAAAGGGAAACAAAAACCAAGCGCCCCCAAACTAGATAATGGGTGTGTTTTGTTCTGCTTATAAAAAACATCTTCAGGAGTGCCTGGGTGGCTCAGCCACTATGCGTCTGCCTTCAGCTCAGGTCATGATCTTGGTGTTCTGGTATCAAACACTGCATCGGGCTCCCTGCTCTGTGGGAGGCCGGCTTCTCCTTCTCCCAGTAAGCCTGCCTGTGTTCCCTCTCTTGTTTTCTCTCTCTTTGTCAGATAAATAAATAAAATCATAAAAATGTGCCTTCATCCTGGGGTGCCTGGGTGGCACAGTCAGTTAAGCATTTGACTCTTGGTTTTGGCTCAGGTCATGATCTCAGCTGTAAGGTCAAGTCCCACATCAGGCCCTATGCTCAGCATGGAGTCTGCTTAAGGCTTTCTCCTCCTCTCCTTCTGCTGAACCCCATCAAAATAAGTAATTTTTTAAAAAATCTTCATCTCCCCAATAAATAAATAAATAAATAAAATGAAAGAAAAATATTATATATTATATATATATATATATATATATATATATATATATATATATACACACACACACATTTGTTAAGTCTGTCTGGTCCAGTGTGTCATTTAAAGCCATTGTTTTCATGTTAACTTTCCATTTAGATATCTGTCCATTGATGTAAGTAGGGTATTAAAGTCCTCTCTTATTATTTTATTATTATTAATTTTTAAAAATATTTGGGTGCTTTAATTTTAGGTGCATAAATATTTAAAATTGTTAGATCTTCTTGTTGGATTGGTACCTTTGTGATTCTATGGTGCCCTTCTTTGTCTCTTGCTAGAGGTTTGTTTTTTGTTGTTGTTGTTTGGGGTTTTTTTTACATTTTTTTTTATTTTGTCAGTGTTCCAAGATTTATTGCCCATTCCCCACACCCAGTGCTCCATGCAATAGGTGCCCTCAGTACCCACCACCAGGCTCTCCCATCACCCCACCCCCTCCCTCCAAGTCCCTCAGTTTGTTTCTGTGTCCAAAGTCTCTCATGTTTCATTTCTCTCCCTGAATTACCCTACTTCCTATTTACTTTCCTTCTCCTACTGTCTTCTGTATTACCCCTTATGTACCACAAGTACGAGGTTTGTTTTAAAGTCTAGTTTTTCCAATAGAAGTACTGCCACTCCAGTTTTCTTTTTGATATTCATTTGAGTGACAAGTGTTTCTCCATCCCCTCACTTTCAATTTACAGGTGTCTTTAGGTCTAAAATGAGTCCCTTATAGGCAGCATGTGTGGATCTTTTTTTTTTTTAAATCCATTCTGACATGCTATGTCTTTTGATCAGAGTGTTTGGTCAATTTACATTCAAAATAATTATTGAAAGAAATGTCTTTATTACCATTTTATTACTTCTTTTTTGTTGTTTCTGGAGATTTTCTGTGATCTTACTTGTGTTTATCACTTTTGCTATGTCTTTTGCACTAAAAATGTATATTATAATATTTCTTGTGAAGCTTATTTAGTGGTCACTAACCTTAATTTTGTTTGTTTTGGAACCTCTTTATCTTTTTTTCCCTGAATGATAACCTTGCTGGATAGAGTATTCTTGGCTGTAGATTTTTTCCCATTCTTCACTTTTTTAAGTTTTATTTATTTATTTATCTCTGCACCCTGTGTGGGGCTTAAACTCATGACCCCAAGATCAAAGTTTACATGCTCTACCAACTGACTTATATTTCTGGGGCTTTGGGGATGATTTCATAGTTATATAGTTATGGTCATGAGACAGGCAAGCTTAGGGGGTTCCTAATCTGCCACCATCTTCTTCTCTCAGTAATTATTTCCATTAAATCATTTCATACATGAGTTCCACTCACTGTAAGGCTTGATACAATCACCTAGGCAGCTTAATGTGGAGGAAAGAATATTGGACTGTACTAGCTATGCGACTTTTGGCAAATTTTTCTCCTCAGTATTTTTAGAAAAGGTATTTTGAAACTCTTAATGATAAAATTTGAGCCTCAGTTTCTTTTTTTCTTTTTCCAAGTATTTATTGTATTCCTTTTAGTTAACATAGAGTGTAAAAGTAGTTTCATGGATAGGGTTTAGTGATTCATCACATATAACACCCAGCGTTTATCATAAAAAAATGTCCTTCTTAATCTCCAACACCCATTTAACTCATCTCCCTGCCCACCTCCCTTCCAAAAACCCTCAGGGTGTTGCCTATAGTTAAGAATCTGTTTTATGGTTTGTTTCTCTCATTCCCTCTCATACGTTCATCTGTGTTGTTTCTTAAATTCTACATGAGTGAAATCATATGGTATTTGTCTTTGTCTGACTGACTTATTTTCCTTAACATAATACTCTCTAACTCCATTCACATTATTGCAAATGGCAAGATTTTATTCTTTCTGATGGCTGAGTACACATGCCACATCTTCTTCATCAGTTCATATACATTTGGGCTCTCTAGATTGTTGAGTTATTGTTCATAGTGCTGCTATAAACCTTTCAGTGCATGTACCCCTTTGATTCTCTCTTCTTTTATCCTTTAGGCAAATACTTGTAATGAAATTGCTAGATCATAAGGTATCTCAATTTTTAACTTTCTGAGGAATCTCTATACTGTTTTCTTTTTTCTCTTTTAAAGATTTTATTTATTTATTCAACAGAGAGAGAGACCACAAGTAGGCAGAGAGGCAGGCAGAGATAGAGGAGGAAGCAGGCTCCATGCTGAGCCAAGAGCCCGACTTGAGCCTCAATCCCAGGACCCTGAGATCATGACCCAAGCCGAAGGCAGAGGCCTCAACCCACTGAGCCACCCAGGTGCCCTCCATACTGTTTTCTATAAAGGCTGTACCAGTTTACATTCCCACCAACAGTATGTGAGGGTTCCTCTTTCTCTACATCTTCACCAACACCTGTTGTTTCTTGTCTTGTTAATTTTAGCCATTCTGAGAAGTATGCAGTGGTACCTCATTGTAGTTTTGATTTGTGTTTCTTTGATGATGGGGGTTGTTGAGCATCTTTTCATGGGTCAGTCATCTAGATGTCTTTTTTGGGAAAAATGTTTATCCATGTTTTTTGCCCATTTTAACTGGATTTTTTTTGTAGGGTATAGACATTGACAAGTTTTTAATACATTTTGGATATTTTTCTTTTATCAGATATGTCCTTTGCAAATATATTCTCCCATTCTAAAGGTTGCCTTTAATTATATTGTTTCCTTTGTTTTGCAGAAGATTTTTACATTTTTATCTCAGTTTTTCCCCATTGAGGAGGATATTAGCTGAGGGTCTTTTGTATATAGCCTTTATGGTGTTGAGGTGTGCTCCATATAGTCCCACTATGTTGAGGGTATTTTTTAACTTAATAATAGATGTACTTTCTCAAATACTTTTTCTGCATTCATGAGATGAATAATATGATTATTATCCATTCTTTTACTTAAGTGGTGCATCATGCTGATCAATTATTAAATATTAAACCATACTTGCAGCCCAGGAATAAATCACACTTGATTGTGGTGAATTATTCTTTTAATATGTTGTTGGATTAAATTTTCCAGTATTTTTTAAAAGATTTTATTTATTTATTTGACAGAGAGA
Source organism: Spilogale gracilis (assembly GCA_004023965.1). Lineage (NCBI taxonomy): Eukaryota > Metazoa > Chordata > Mammalia > Carnivora > Mephitidae > Spilogale > Spilogale gracilis. The sequence goes on along the minus strand of PITA01028641.1, from coordinate 15,446 downwards.
GAGAGATCACAAGTAGGCAGAGAGGCAGGCAGAGAGAGAAGGAAGCAGGCTCCCCACTGAGCGGAGACACCAATGCGGGCCTCCATCCTAGGATCCTGAGATCATGACCTGAGCCAAAAGCAGAGGCTCTAACCCCCTGAGCCCCCCAGGTGCCCTAAATTTTCCAGTACTTTGTTGAGAATTTTTGCATCCATGCTCATTAGGGATAATGGCCTATAGCTCTCTTTCTGAATGGGTATTTGGTTTTCAAATCGGGGTAATGGTGGCCTGATAGAATGAGTTAGGAAGTTTTTTTTTTTTTTTCATTTCTATTTTTTGGGAAGAGTTTAAGAAGAAAAGGTATTAACTTTTCTTTAAATGTTTGGTAAAATTTGCCTGTGAAGCCATCCCTGGACTTTGGTTTGCTGGAAGTTTGTTGATTACTGGTTCAATTTCTTTACTGGTTATTGGTCTGTTCAATTGTCTTTTTCTACCTGTTTCAATTTAGTGATTTATATGCTTCTAGGAATTTATCCACTTCTTCCAGATTGACCAAATTATTGGCATATAATTTTTCATATTATTCTGTTGTAATTGTTTGTATTTCTGTGGTGTTGGTTGTGATCTCTCCTATCTCATTTATGATTTTATTTATGTGGGTCCTTTATCCTATTTTCTGATAAGTCTGGATAGCGGTTTATCAATTTTATTACCCTTTTTGAAGAAACAGTTTTTCAGTCCCTTAATATTCATTTGATTCCTTTTTCCCTAACATTGTTATGAAATTTTATGTCTCAGTCTTGGAAGTTTATAGGTTTCCAGGAATGTATCCATATCTTCTACGTTGTTAAACTTATTGGCATATACTTGGTGATAGTAATTTCTGATGATTGTTTCTATTTTCTTGGTGTTAGTCATGATCTCTCCCCTTCATCCATAATTTTATTAATTTGAGTCTTCTCCCTTTTCTTTTGGATGAGTTTGGCCAATGATTTATTGATCTTATTAATTCATCCAAAGAACCAGCTTCTAGTTTCGATGATGTGTTCTACTGTATCTCTAGTTTCTAATTCACTGATCTCTGCTCTAATCTTAATTATTTCCTGTCTTGTGTGTGGGGTTGGTTTAATTTGTTGTTGGTTTTCCAGTTCTTTAAGGTGTAATGAGAGTTGGTGTATTCAGGATTTTTCAGTTGTTTTGAGTGAGGCTTGTATGGCTATGTATTTCCCTCTTAGGACTGCCTTTGCTGTATCCCATAGGTTTTGGATTGATGTATTTTAATTCTCATTGGTTTCCATGAAGTGTTTCAGTTCTTATTTGATTTCATGGTTCATCCACAGATTCTTGGTCGGGATAGCCCTTAGCTTCCAAGTGTTTGATTTTCTTCTGAACTCTTTGTTGTGGTTGAGTTCCAGTTTCACGGCATCATGGTCAGAGACTATGCAGGGAATAATCTCAATCTTATGGTATTGGTTGAGCCCTGATTTGTGACGTAGTATGTGGTATATTGTGGAGAAAGTTCCATGTGCACTCGAAAAGAATGAGTATTCTGCTGTTTTAGGGTGGAATGCTCTGAATATATCTATGAGATCCATCTGGTCCAATGTGTCATTTGAAGCTCTTGTTTCTTTTTTTTTAAGATTTTTATTTATTTGACAGAGAGAAACACAGCCAGAGAGGGAACACAAGCAGAGGGTGAGAGAGGGGGAGAAGCAGGCTTCCCACCGAGCAGGGAGCCCAATGTGGGACTCGATCCCGGGATCATGACCTGAGCCGAAGGCAGTCGTCCAACCAACTGAGCCACCCAGGCACCCCAAAGCTCTTGTTTCTTTGTTGATTTTCTGTTTAGATGTCTAAAAGTTGCATTCACATTTATTATCTCATTATTCATACAAAACTATATAAGATATAAATTATTTCCCACATGTTAGACATGAGAAACTGAAGTTTTCTGAAGATGAGTGGCTATAGAAGATATGGTCATATATATAGTAGAATATTACTCAGCCATAAAAAGAATAAAATTTTTCCATTGTCAACAATATGGATGGAGCTAGAGTGTATAATGTTAAGTAAAATAAGTCAGTTAAAGAAAAATACAACAAAATTCACTCATATGTGGAATTTAAGAAAGGGAACAAATGATCAAATTTTAAAAAGAGAGAGAGAGAAACCAAGAAACAGACTGTTAAATACAGAGAACAAACTGATGGTTGCCAGAGGAAAGGTGGGTTTTGGGATGGGTGAAATAGGTAATGGGGATTAAGGTGTACACTTATCATCATGAGCACTGGGTAATGTGCATAATTGCGTTTTTTGTTTTTTGTTTTTTAAGATTTTATTTATTTGACAGAGAGAAACACATCCAGAGAGGTAACACAAGCAGGGGGAGTGAGAGAGAGAGAAGCAGGCTTCCTGCCAAGCAGGGAGCCCAATGCGGGACTCGATCCTGGGTCTCCAGGATCATGACCTAAGCCGAAGGCAGTTGCTTAACCAACTGAGCCACTCAGGCGCCCCATGTGCATAATTGTTAAATCACTATATTGTACACATGAAACTGATATAACACCATATGTTAATTATACTGGAATTAATTTTTTTAAAAAACTTAATAAATAAGGAGGGCATGTGTTGTGAAGAGCACTGGGTGTTATATGCAACTAATGAATCATTGAACACGACACCAAAAACTAATGATATACTATTTGTTGGTTAACTGAACATAATAAAAAACTTAAGAAATAAAAGAAAACTGAGGCTTGGGGAGGTTAAACAAATTATATTATAAATAAGAGGCAGAACTAAAATTCAAATTCAGTTTCTTTGTCTACAAATCAAAAGATCATGCCACAATACCACAGTTGCCAATAATTTTTACATACTTAGTAAATTATGAAGAAATATTACTAAAGATGTGTTTAAAAGTTTAAACATAATGTGAAAAAACTTCTAAAAGTTTAGTTTAATAAAATTAAATCAACATTTCCACTTTTCTTTGAAATTATGACCTTAGCCTAGCAACTTTGTGTTGTATATGCCACCAGCTGCAAGGGAAACAAAAGCAAAAATGAAATATTGAGATTTCATGAAGACAAAAATCTTCTGCACAGTGAAGAAAACCTAAAACACTTCTAAATTATAAAAACAAAATATGCTTAAGTGCCTTAGAGTGATCAAGTGTCCAAAGGTATGTGACATGAGTCTTCAATCAGTTGAAATAAACTTTAAACTGTTGATTTAGCTAAATATATTGAACAGATTTCATAATAGAAGGCTACATTTCTACACTTACCTGCTCTAGGTACATATACCTGCTCTAGACAGTTTGGTCTCCATTTTCATACTATCTGAAGAATTGCAGAAGAAGCAAACAGTATTGTTGAGAATAGTTGCTTCTTTCTCTAGGACTGCTTTTTTCTTCAGGTACATATATTGGGGCTGCTGAAGAATTTTCTGAATATACTCAGTCAAAAACATTCCTCAGCAAATAAAAATTAAATAGAGTTTTAATTCTTCATAGGAAAACCATAAAATTATATAGTTATAGTTTTCTCTTACATATTTAGTCCTCTCTACATACAGTGTTAGAAGGCAGAGAGACCTGTGTCTAAAACACAACCCTGAATTAATAGTTGAATAGCTTTTGATAAAGTCAGTGGTCTTTTCAATACTGTTCTCTATGTGTAAAATGAAGATATTAGCACATACAACATAGGATTATTATAAGGACTAAATGGGATAACACATATTTTGGCACTTGATTAGTAAAGCTTAACAAATGATAGTTTATTTTATCTTATGCCCTCCTAGGCTTATTCCCTGTTAAAAAGCCTAAAAAGCTAGGAATATAATCTCATTAGCTATGTTTTTCAGATTTTTCACTACCACTTCGATAGATCAACTTTTCTGAAAGTAAGCTTAATTTTCTTATAAAAGTAGTCATAGCTTCTTATATTATGTGGGTCATTACAATTTTCTTACAATACTCTGCTCTAACACACACACACACACACACACACACACACACACACACAGCCCTCAACAACAATAATCACCACCAAAAGTACCTACCTCTAAATGTCTGGCACATATCCTTGACTAGCTCAATTCTTCTTTGGAGGTCTATAGCCCACATCTGTATTTCTTATTTGTGTGGCATATTCATCATATCATGGCTCTTATTCTTTGATGCTGAGTCAAAATTGTAAAAAATAACTCAGAGCTATGGAATGAGAGATTCCAATAGAGTTACATAAGCAGAAGGCAAATCTATGGTGAGAATTCAAAAAATCATTCTCTGAAACACATTTTACCCACTTAAAGTTCAGTACTACAGTCAGGACAGCAAAATATTTTGATTTCAAAGGTTTATAATTCTTTTCAATGATTATGCTAATATATATATATATATATATATATATATATATATATATATATATATATATATATTCTCAGAATCTTCCATAGGCCTAAGAGAACTTATCTCATGACTCTGGGTAAGACTCAACCCAAAAGAACCATAGCCAAATTACCTGTACACACACACACACACACACACACACACACACACACACACACAAAGAAAAAAGTATGAACAGTGAATTTAAGGAGAGCTACTTTATCTAGATTCTTCGTTAAGTAGCAGAATGTTAACAGATGGCTGCTATGTGAAGCTTGCAGATTAAATACCACTATTCCCTCTTGATGATCTATCCAAAGTGAAGATCATAAATGTTAAAGGACCATAATTTAAAATAAATGTTAATTTTTAAAATTTGAAATGTATATTTCCTCCTTAGAGAAACTTTTCATCTAGTGCACTTGCAGTCATATTAACTAAAAAGTCACACAGTTTACAAAGTTGACAGAAACAAGAAAAACACTTGGATATAATTAGTTGAACCTTTTTACTTATTCCTTTCTATCTCAACTCCAAATAAATGAGTGAATCATCTCTCTGAAAAATTTGAAATGCTAATTAATTGCACTAATAACGAATTAACATTTTATAACTTTAGATGCTTAAAATATGTTTCTCAACTAGAAGTTAGAGCATTAAGCCATGGTCTAAGAGCGAAGTACAGCCTAAAAAAGTTTTGTAGAGCTCCTTATTATTATCACCACCTACTAGATTTATGTATTTTTCATTCTCTGAATATTAGTTTTAGTAGTGTAGTAACTACACTCCCCAAACTTTAAGTCTGACCATAATATCTGATAAATAAGATTTTTGTGTTCCTTCTTGGTGCCAGATGCAATCCAAAAGATTTAACTTTGGACTTTGAAAAAAAACTGGAACTTATGGAACACTCTGATGGCTTGGAAAGATAATGAGAAGTAATTCTTGAAATTAAGTATGTCTTAGAAAATTAGGTAAGTATGAATAGGACATATGAGTGAATGATACTAGATAGATGAAAAATCAGCTAAAATTAAAAACAGGAGGAAATATTCCCCTCACTTGCATCCTACAACTTGCCTGAGTGCTGGCACACTCTGCGGCTGCCCCATAGAAATGCTTTGATTACCTGCAGTTCTTCCTGAAATTAGGCCAGTGTCCAGGACCCTTGCTCATCTCATTCAGGATTATTCCAAAGAAGTAAAATTTGGTGTAGATGTCTGAGATTTAATGCTTCAATGTGTAGACCTTTTAGTTGATGTTGTAGCTGTTACTGTGGGGCCAAAGGGAAGAACAGTGATTACTGAACAGAGTTGGAAAAGACCCGAAGTATCAGAAGATGGTGTGACTGTTGCAAAGTCCATTGACTTAAAAGATAAGTATAAAAATATCGGCACTAAACTTATTCAAGATGTCAGTAACACAAATAAAGAGCCTGGGGATAGCCCCACTACTGCTATTTTCCTGGCACACTCTATTGCCAAGGAAGACTTAGAGAAGATTAGTAAAAGTGCTAATCCTGTGGAAACCAAGAGAGGTGTGATGTTAGTTTTTGATGCTGTAATTGCTAAACTTAAAAAGCAGTCTAAACTTGTGACAACCCCTGAAGAAATTGCTTAGATTTCTCTGATCTCTGCAAATGGAAACAAAGAAATGTGCAACATCATTTCTGATGCAATGAAAAAAGCTAGAAGAAAGGGAGTCATCATAATAAAGGATGGAAAAACACTAGATGATGAATTAAAAATTATTCAAGGCATGAAGTATGATTGAGAGTATATTTCTATTTCTCTATACTTTATTAATACATCAAAAGGTCAGAAATGTGAATTCCATTATTCTATATTCTAATGAGGTGAAAAGAAAGTGCCCAAAGTCCAATCCTCTGTACCTGCTCCTGAAATTACCAATGCTCCCCATTAACCCTTGGCTATAATTGCTAGATGTTGATGTAGAAGCTCTGAATAAACTCATTTTGAATAGGCTAAAAATTATTCTTCTGGTTGTAGCAGTCAAAGCTCCAGGTTTTGTTGACAATAAAAAGAACTGATTAAAGGGATGGCTGTTGCTCTGGTGGTGTGGTGTTTGGAGAAGAAGGATTGACACTAAATCTTGAAATATTCAGTCTCATGACTCAGCAAAAGCTAGAGAGGTCATTGTGACCAAAGATAATGCCATGCTCTTGAAAGGAAATGGTGACAAGCCTCACACTTAAAAAAGTTTTCAAGAAATCATCAAGCACTTAGATATCACTAATGAACAGGAAAAAGAAAAACTGATTGAACATCTGCCCAAACTTTCATATAGAGAAGCTGTGCTGAAAATTGGTAGGACAAATTATGTTGAAGCAAATGAAAAGAAAAACAGAGTAACAGATGCCCTCAATGCTACATAAGGTGCTGTTGAAGGCATTATTCAGGGAAGGGGTTGTGTCATGCTTTGGAGCATTCCAACTTTGGATTAAATAATTCCACCTCTTGTGGTGTCTGGGTAGCTCAGTTGGTTAAGTGGCTGCCTTTGGCTCAGGTCATGATCTCAGTGTCCTGGGATCAAGTCCCATGTTACATTGAACTCTATGCTCAGTGGGGAGTCTGCCTCGCCTTCTCCCTTTGTCCTTCCCCCTGCTTGTGTGCCCTCTCTCTCAAATAAATAAATAAAATCTTTAAGAAATAATTTCAGCTCCTGAAGATCAAAAAATTGATAAAGAAATTATTAAAACACTCAAAATTCCCTCAATGGCCATTGCCAAGAAGGCAGGTATTGAAGAATCACTAATAATTGAGAAAATTATGCAAAGTTCCTCAGAAGATGGGCATGATGATATGCTTAGAGGTTTTGTGAATATCGTGGGAAAAGGAATAATTGACTCAACTAAGGCTGTAAGAACTGTTTTATTGGATGCTGCCAGAGTGGCCTTTATGTTAAGTACAGAAGAATATCTAGTGACTGAAATTCCTAAAGACCCTAGAATGGGTGGAATGGGTAGAATGGGATGTGGTATGAGAGGTGGCATATCCTAATTCTTATAATAGTACTTTATCAATAAAGTGTGAGAGGAAGTTCAATGCAATGATCCTCACTAAGTCACTTGAAGGAAATTACTGAAGAAAAGCCTGGCTAATGTTTAAGAAAATAACTATAACCAATAGTTACTGGCTTCAGTTAACAACATATAATGGTTTAATGTCATTGTCAATGCCTACAGAAAATCTATTTTGTATTTTTGAATAAAACACATTCATACATTCCTGATAACTAAGTGCAAGAGCCATGTAACAAAAGTGTTGCTTTCAACTTAAAACACTGAGGCATTTTTGCAACTATTCTATTAATTTCTGGATTTTAGTGATTGCCATGGCCAGATAAAAAATTGAGAAGCAGCTTTTCTATGGAGAGTAAGAATAATTGTGTCTGAAGTAGAAAAACTAATTATATGACACTCTCTTAATTAAAATTTGTTCGAAGTATTTTAATTTTTAATTAAATTCAATTTAATTAACATATAATGTATAATTAGTTTCAGTTAGAATTTAGTGATTTATTGGTTGCATACAACACCTTACGCTCATTATGTTAAGTCCCCTCCTTAATGCCCATCACCCGGTTACCCCATCCCTGCAATCACCTCCCCTTCAGCAACCCTGTTTGTTTCCTACAGTTAAAGGTTCTTTTGGCGGGGCGCCTGGGTGGCTCAGTTGGTTGGGCGACTGCCTTCGGCTCAGGTCGTGATCCCGGAGACCCGGGATCGAGTCCCACATCGGGCTCCCCTGCTCGGCGGGAAGCCTGCTTCTCCCTCTCTCACTCCCCTTGCTTGTGTTCCCTCTCTGGCTGTGTTTCTCTCTGTCAAATAAATAAATAAAATCTTTAAAAAAAAAATAAAAATAAAGGTTCTTTTGGCTTGTCATACTCACTGTATTCATCTTACTTTATTTTTTCTTCCCTTCCACTAAGTTCATCAGATTTGTTTCTTAAATTCCACATATGAGTAAAATCATGTAGTATTTTTCTTTGTCTAACTGACTCATTTCACGTAGCATAATGCCCTCCAGTTCCATCAATATCATTGAAAATGCCAAGATTTCATTCCTTTTGATGGCTTAGTAATATTCCATTATGTATATATAAACACACACCACTTCTTTATCCATTCATCTGTCAATATACATCTGGGCTCTTTCCATATTTGGACAATGTGGACATTATTTCTATAAACATTAGATTCAACGTGCCCCTTTGAATCACTATTTTAGTATCCTTAGGATAAATAACTAGTAGTGCAATTACTGGGTCATAGGGAAACCCTATCTTTAATTAATTAATTAATTGGGTATTTATTTATATTAACATATACTGTATTATTAGATTCAAGGGAAGAATTAAGTGATTCATCAGTTGTATGTAACAGCCAGTGCTCATTACATCAAGTGCCTTCTTAATGCCCTTTACTCAATTGTCTCAACACCTACCCATTTCCCATCCAGCAACCCTGTTTTCTATAATTAAGAGTCTCTTATAGTTTCCCTCCTTCTCTCTTTTTATCTTGTTTTTTTATTTCCTTTCTTTCTCCTATATTCAACTCTTTTTTAAATTCCACAATGAGAGAAATCATACAGTATTGGTCTTTCTCTGACTGACTTATTTTGCTTAGCAGTCCCATCCATGTCACTGCAAATGGCAAGATTTCATTCTTTGTGATGGCTGAGTATTATTCCTTCATGTGTAGATACCATGTCTTCTTTATCCATTTATCTTTTGTAAGACATCTGGGCTCTTTCCATATTTTTGCAACTGGGGACATTGCTGCTATAAACATTGGAGTGCACGTGCCCCTTCAAATCACTATTGTTGTATCCTTTGGATAAATGCCTGTAGTGCAATTCCTGGATCAAAGAGTAGCTCTAACTCTAACTTTTTGAGGAAACTTCGTACTCTTTTCCAGAGTGGTTGTACATTTTTTTATTCCCACCAACAGTTTAAGAGTGTTTCCCTTTAGTTAGATCTTCAACAACAGCTATTGTTTCCTGACTTGTTCATTTTAGCCATTCTGACTGCTGTGAGGTGGTATTTCGTTGTGGTTTTGATTTGTATTTCTCTGATGCTGAGTGGTTGAACAGTTTTTCATGTATCTGTTGGCCATTTGTTTGTCTGGAGAAATCTCTGTTCGTGTCATCTGCCCATTTCCTGACTGAATTTTTTGGTTTGGGGTGTTTCCATTGGTAAGTTCTTAATAGATTTTAGATAACAGCCCTTTTTTCTGATAAGACATTGGCAAATATCTTCTCCCATTTTATAGGTTGCCTTTCAGTTTTGTTGACTGTTTCTTTTGCTGTGAAGAATCTTTTTTTATCTTCATGAAGTCCCAGTCGTTCATATTTTTTTTTGTTTGTTTCCCTTGCCTTGGAGATGAGTCTAGCAGGAAATTGCTGTGACCAAGTTGAAAGTTGTTGCTGCTTGTGTTCTCCTTTAGGATTTTGATGGATTCCTATCTCACATTTAGGTATTTCATCCATTTTGAGTTTATCTTGTTGCACAGTGTACAGTGGTCCAGTTTCATTCTTCCACATCTCACTATCCAACCTTCCCAACATCATCTGTTGCAAACATTCTCTTTTTTTCCATTTGTTATTATTTCCTGCTTTGTCAAAGATTAGTTGACCACAGGGTTGAGGGTCAATTTTGGAGTTCTCTATTCTGTTCCATTGATCTATGTGTCTCTTTTTGTGCTAATACCATGCTGTGTTAATGATTACAACTTTGTAATATACCTTGAAGTCTGGAATTGTGATGCCTCCTACTGGTTTTCTTTCTCAGCATTTTTTTGGTTACTTGGGGTCTTTTCTGGTTCCATGCAAATTTTAGAATCATTTGTTCCACCTCCATTAAAAATGCTGATGGGATTTTGACAGGGGTTGTATAGAATATGTAGTTTGCTTTGGGTAGCATAGACATTTTAATAATATTTGTTCTTCCAGTCAACAAGCATGGAATATTTTTATATTTCTTTGTGTCTTCCTCAATTTTGTTCATAAATGTTTCATACTTCTGAGAGTTTAGATCCCTTACTTCTTTGGCTAGGTTTATTTCTAGATATCTTATGGCTTTTGGTACAATTGTAGATAGGATCAATTCCTTAATTTAACTGTCTTCTTTCTCATTATTAGTGTATAGAAATGCAATTGATTTCTGTGCATTGATTTTATATCCTGCTTTTCCTGAGTCCTGGATGAGTTCTAGGACTTTGGGGGTGAATTCTATTGTTTTCTACAAAGTATCATGCCATCTCTAAAGAGTGAGTGTTTGACTTCTTTGCTGATTTGGATTTCTTTTTATTGTCTGATTGCTGAAGCTGACTTCGAGTAATATGTTGAACAGCAGTGGTGTGAGTGGACATCACTGTCATTTTCCTGACCATAGGGGAAAATCTCTCAGCTTTCTACATTGAGGATGATATTTAATGTGGGTTTTTGTATGTGGTTTTTATGACATTGAAGTATTTTCCCTTTATTCTTACACTATGGAGTGGGTTTTTTTCCCCTTTTTTAAAGAGATGATGCTGCATTTTGTCAAATGTGTTTTCTCCATCTATTGTGAGGCTCATATGTTCTTATTCTTTTTTTTTCCATTAATGTATCACATTGATTGATTTGTAGATGTGAAAATCACCCTTGCAGCCGAGGAATAAATCCCACTTGTTCATGGTGAATAATCCTTTCAAATAAATTCTTTTAAAATAATCCTTTTTTAAAAAATCCCTTTAAAATAAATCCTGGAACCTACTAGCTAGTATTTTGACAAGAATTTTGGCATCCATGTTCATAAGGGATATTGGTCTGTAATTCTCCTTTTGGATGGGTTCTTTGTCGGGTTTTGGGATCAAAGTAATGGTGGTCTCATAGAATGAGTTTGGAAACTTTCTTTCCATTTCTATTTTTTGAATTTTTTGAAACATTTTCAGAAGAATAGGTATTGATTCCTCTTTATTATTTAGTAGAAATCCCTTGGGAGGGCGTGTGGCCATGAGGTCTTGTTTGTTAGAAAATTTTTAATTACTGACTCAATTTCTTTGTTGATTATGGGTTGTTCAGGTTTTCTATTCCTTCCTGCTTCTGCTTTGGTAGTTTATATGTTTCAAGGAATGCCTCCATTTCTTCTAGGTTGCCTAGTTTGTTGGCTCATAATATTCTCTTAGAATTGTTTTTAAATCTTCCATGTTGGTTGTGATATCTCCTTTTTCTCATGATTTTATTTGTTTGAGTCCTTTCTCTCAATCTCTCTCTCTCTCTCTCTCTCTCTCTCTCTCTCTCTCTCTCCTCTCCCTCTTCTGTTTTTTTCCATGTCTGGCTTGGGATTTATCAATCTTCTTGATTCTATTGAAGAAGCAGTTTCTACTCTCCTTGATCTGTTCGACTGTTTTTCTGATTTCTATATCATTGATTTAGGTTTTAATCATTATTTCTGTTCTGATGGATTTAGGCTCTATTTGCTGTTCTTTTTCCAGCTCCTTTAATTGTAAGTTTAGGGTGTATTTTTGAGAATTTTCTTGTTTCTTGAAAAGGCCTGCATTGCTATATACTTCCCTCTTAGGATCATATTTGCTGTGTTCCAAAGATTTTAAACTGTAGTGTATTCATTCACACTTGCTTCCATGTATTTTTTAAATTCTTATTTAATTTATTTATTTTCCCATTTAGTAGGATACCCCTCTAGTAGGGTACTCTTTAACTCCATGCGTTTGTGTTTCTTCCAACCTTTTTCTTGTACTTGACTTCAAGTTTGAAAGCAGGTGGTCTCAAAATGTGCATGGAATAATCTCAGTCTTTTTGTATCAGTTGAGAAATGATTTGTGACCCAGTATGTGATCTATTCTGGAGAATTTTCCTTGTACACTAGAGAATAATGTGTTTTCTGCTGCTTAAGATGAAATGCTCTGAATATATCTGTGAAGTCCATCTGGTCACATGTGTCATTCAAAGCCCTTGTGCCCTTATTGGTCTTCACCTTGGATGTCTGTCCATTGATGTGAATAGTGTTCTAAAGTCCCCTACTATTAATGTATTATCATCAACGTATTTCTTTAATTTTTGTTACTAATTCGATTATATAACTGGTTGCTCCCACGTTAGGGGCATAAATATTTACAAGTTTTAGATAATCTTGTTTTGTAGGCCATTTTATTTTGATATAGTGTCCTTCTTCACTTATTATCACAGTCTTTCACTCAAAATCTAGTTTGTCTGATATGAGGATTGGTACTCAAAGATTCTTTTGATGTCCATAAGCATGATAAATTGTTTGTCACTCCCTCACTTTCAGTCTGGAGATATTTATGAGTCTAAATAAGTCTCTTGTAGATAGTTTATCAAGAGGACTTTTTAAAAAATCTAGGGGCAAGATGTCAGAGAAGTAAGAGACTCTGTTTCAAAATGTCTCCTGAAGTGAGCTGAACTATCTACCAGGACAATCTGAACAACCATGAAATCAGACTGAGATGTAAGACTACACACTTCTGGATTTCTACGGGGACAGAAGAGCATCAGCAGAGAGGTAAAGCAGAGTGGGAGTGCTCAGGCTGATTTCAGAGAAGTAGGAAGGGGAGGAAGCCAACAGAAGCAACCCACTGGAAAGCAATACCCAAATACAAAAGTTCCCTGTGCTTGGGGACCAGCATCAACTTGCAGTCTGGTTAAAAGCACTCAAAAACAAAGGGTCTTCACCATTGGCAGGGATATAAAACTACGACACTGGGGCAGGGAGAGAAAGCGCTCCCTGGTGCCTCATAGGAGGGAAGCTGGCAGTGCAGAGTGTCTTTACAACTGCCACTTCCCCCACACACCACTTTTATTCCTGTCCCTTGGGCCAGGCATGCACAACCTGCAAAGGAGGCGACTCTGTAGACTTCTGCATGACCTGCGGGGCCAGGGGATATCAGTATCTCCTGCATGGGTGAGCACTACAGACTCTCTGGGTGGAGACAAGGTCGCACAACCCGAAATCCGTTGTGGTTTCCCTGGCATGGGAGTGAAATGACAAGCAGGGGCTTTGGGTGCCAGTCTGACCAGTGGCTGTGGGTGTGCCCGGTTGTGACAAGTGGCCAAATGGGAAGATAGAGGGAGATGCTGTGAGCCCTGCACCATCCCGAGAGCTGCTAGCTGAGGGCTCTCTCTGGGAAGGAGGTCTGGGTGTAGACATATTGCTCTGGCATGACTTTCTGAAAAGCTGTAAGAAGCCACAAAAGAACAAATCCTCCAGAGAACAAAAGCCTGAAAACCTGGTTGCCATAGAGCCCAGCCCCTAGGAAGGGGGCAGTGAAACTCAACCCAGGTATGGCAGGCCCCTCCCCTATAAGGTAAGCCAAAAGAACAAGAGGACAACACCAAAACTGAAAAAACTCCAAACTCAGGGGAAAGGCAATATATTAAGCTCCTGGTACTAGCCCAAAAACTGTACACATTATAGATACAGCTTTTCACTTTATTTTCTTTTTAAGTTTTTTCTACTTTTATTTTTAAAGTTTTCACTTTAAAATTCATTCTCATGGATTTTGTTCTATTTTTAACCCACTTCTTATTACAACATGATACTTAATACAACACTCCATAACTTTTTACCTTGAACTTTTTTCAAACACATACCTGTGTTGTGTTGTTGTTGTTGTTGCTTCTTTTGTTTGTTTGTTTGTTTTTTCTGTTTCTTTTTCCTTTTTCCTCTCTTCTTTCTTTATTCTTTTTTCTAAATATACATATAGTTATAAGCTTCAAGGTAATCTTTCATTCCTATTCAATACTACTCCTATATTCAAACCAGTTTTAATCTCCCTATATCTTTAGATAGTGGACTCCACTAACAATAATAACAAGACACACCCAGGAAGATATGAAATACATTCCTTGCCCACAAGGAGTGTTTGCACTCACCTTCCCACCCTATTCTTCTGTCAGTGCTTCTGTGTAATTGTTTTTGCCTCTGTAATATATAAATACTGGTCTTGGGAGTCATTTGGGTTGGGCTTAGCTTTTTGATCTCTTCAACTTTCTTTTACTCTTGATGGTCTTTTTCTTTACTCTGTTGTAGTTTTGTACCATATAAATCCTACCATTGGGGCCAACCCTGGCTATGTTTTTTCTTGCTTCCTTTCTCTTCTTCTCTCTCTTTCCTCTTTCTTCTTCTTTTTTGGTGCTGACTTCTGATTACTCTGAAACTTTCTAGCAAACAATTCACCTGGATAGTGGTTAATATATTCAGCTATACACCCACTCAACCACTCCTCTCCAAAATGACTTGGAGGAAGAAAACCAAGAGAGGAAAAACCCAGCGACTGCAACCCAGGCACAGAATTACTGGAAATGAACATAAACAATATGACAGAAATGGAATTCATGTTAGCAATCATCCAATCAATGGCTAACTTGGAAAATAACATTAGTCTCAAGATAGAGGCTCTAATGACAGAAGTGAAAACCAAGATTAGAAGGCTATTAATGAGATGCAATCTAATTTAAATATGCTAACAGCTCGAGTAAGTGAAGCTGAAGATCGCATTAGTGATTTAGAAGACAGATGGATTACAAAGGAAGAGCAAGAGAAGTTTTGGAACAACCAGCTAAAATCCCATGAAAATAGAATTAGGGAAATAAATGATGCCATGAATGATGCTCCAATGTCAGAATTATTGGAATTCATGAAGGAGTTGAGAGAGAGAGGAACCTAAAAGATATAGTTGAACAAATAATGGAGGAAAATTTCCCTAATATGGGGAATGAAACAAATTTTCATGGCCTAGAGGCAGAGGGGACACTCTCCAAGATCAACGAGTCCAGAAAAACCTCCAGACACATAATTGTGAAAGTCAGGAATCATAAAACTAAAGAATATGGAAGAGATTATGCTGAGTGAAATAAGCCAAGAAGAGAAAGTCAAGTATCGCATGGTCTCACTTACTTGCGGTGCATGAGGGGCAAACTGGAGGACAGTGGCAGAAGGAAAGCAAATGGGAACTAGGGTAATCTAGGGAGGGAAACGAAACAACAGAGACTTTGAACACAGAAACAAACTGAGGGACTTGGAGGGA
>PITA01028640.1:0-19071 GCA_004023965.1 Spilogale gracilis | reverse complement strand
TGAACACTGTTATTTTTTAGAGAATACATATATTATGCAAGCAGCATTCCAGCACCATACTCCATTCGTCCAGCCAGTGGTCTTGCAGGACACAAAAATGTGTAAGGGGACACCAGCACAGACCACAAGGGGCTGAAAGGCTGAAGGCTCTTTGGAAGTCAGCAAAGGTAACTCAGAGAGGAATTCCTTGGGGAGGTGGGGTGGTGTGAGAGAGATCAACTGGGCTTTAGAGGCTGGCTGAGGTTTAAGCAGAGATGTAAACAATGGGAAGAATGGTAGAGTATTTCAGGAGGAGTAAACAGTTTTAAAGACATAAAGATGCGAGAAAGTAAAATAATGACTGCAGAAACATTCTGGGGACTTTTTTGGGGAACTTCGAGTGAGTTTCTGAGTCCCATAAGAAAGCCTCCTTTCTCTCACTTTTGGTCCCAAATCACTTGGCCGGCCACCTCCTCTATACCCTGGGTCCCCGGTCTGGATTTTTTCAGAAACACCTACTTTCAAAGGCCAGAGAGTCACTGTTGTCACGATGACTCTAGTGTGCTATGGCTCTGCCAGCAGCCCCCAGAGGGGCATTTCCATGCTCTTCTGACCATGGGCATTGTGTGGGAGTAGGCCCGTGGCTTTCTTAGGTGACAGCCTGCCTGTACACCTGGCTGGATGTATGAACTCCTGGTGTGGGCACGTTACCAGAGTCCCATTCCCTATGTATTGAGGCTGGAATTACTCAAGAGTCATAGTGAGATTTTCAGCGATTCCAAGGAGAAAATGGATCCTACTTTGGCAAAAGGTGTGTCTGGGTACATGGAGCTAAAGCAGAGGTAGTTCTCTGCCAGCAGGGCCAGCCAGAGGCCCCCCTAGTCACACCACAAAAATGGACTTCCTCATGCCTGGGGCTTTTTCATTCCACGGGGCACCTATGGACTGAGTGAGGTCTGTGAAGGCAACACAGATTGAGGAAAGTGGGGCCATGTATCTTCCTGGTCAGTTTTGATCAAGTATTTTACTCTGAAGGGACAGGGCAGGCAAGGAAATATTAGTTTGCCTGACATGACCTCAGTAATCCATGTAGCTTCTAGTGGGTTGGAAGTGGTCATGATCAAGAGCTCCTCCACTCCTTGGCTGGAAAGCTTGCCAGGCCTTCTACCTTAATCGAGAACAACTTTCCTATTCAGATTTGCATGAGAAGGAAAGGCTTGTGTGTGCGTACACACACATATATTTGCTGCCCAACTATTACAAATACTACAAATTAACTTTTTTGCCCAAATAAAGGGACTTAAAAAAATCAGTCTGAGGGCAAAATTACTATTTTCTATAAATTACTCACTCCTTACAGAGGTCAGGTTTGGCTTTGTCAATGAAAACTCTTCTACGAAGCATGCTGGCCCTACCCCATCAGTGGATGCAGGCCAGAGGGGCAGGGCTGCTCTTCTGTGCAAGGGAGTCCCCACAGGAACTGCTGCTTCGTGCACGTCAGCCTCCGAGTAAATCTCACAGCAATGATTCCCACCCCTCATCATGTTACAGAAGAGCAACCCAAGGTCTGGCCTACAGTTTATGCAGCAACACTGGAACGGCACAGTATTCCTGATCCTCCCATCTAATACGTTCCACAGTTACTACCCATGAAATGCGGGAATTAAAATGTGATCAAAAGGAGGCTCTACCAGGCTGCCAGGGGTGGGAAGGCTGACAAGTTTGTATTTGCGACTACAGCTCCAGCTGCACTCCTTCCTGCCCCACAGCAAGAGCGTGTATCTGTGTGTCTCACCGGTAGGTATCTTCCGAATAGGTTTTCTGAACATAGTCCTGCAATTCCATCTGTGCCTTTTCTTGGAATTTTTCAATCTGGCTTGTGCTGGTCAAGCCTGGATGATCTGAAAAGAGAAAAGTGTCCCCAAATTACCCTGTGTGTTTGGAAAGTTTCACTTGGTAGACTTCTTAGTACTTATTTTTAGTTCACTCCCTGACAAATTTCTCAGGTACAACATAGACTGAACCCTGAAGCGGGGTCTGGTTTGGATAGTACTGCTAAAACACCGGTTTTTGTTCTGTGCTCTGCCAAGGCCTGAAGGTTCCCAGGAGGTGGCTGGGCCCCTCATTGGTCACACCAGCCTCAGCAGCCCCCACTTGGCTTGGGTCTGGACATCTGGCTTCCTACCACCTGAGAAAAACAGATTTTTGGAATTATCACCCCAAATTAGAAATGATCATTTACCTCCTATGTATTTAATCATAGAATTTCTCCCATTTATATTAGCTGTTTGTTGTTCATGAGTGAATGGCTGGGGAGGAAGGGAGGGTTAAGCTGTGTCCAAACCCCACTTATCGAGGACAGCAATCAGGACAAGTCAGCCGAGTGACCTCTTCTTCAGGTGCTGCCCTACAGGGACAGCTAAACTTGTGCACTTTCAGTCTCTACCGGCGGACATATGCTAACAGACCGAGAACTGGCAAAAAGGAAAGCAGAAGGAATCAAAACAAAACAAAAAAAGGACATTGAGGGGGCGCCTGGGTGGCTCAGATGGTTGGGCATCTGCCTTTGGCTCAGGTCATGATCTCCGGGTCCTGGGATGGAGGCCCATTTTGGGTTCCCTGCTCAGCGGGGAGGCTATTTCCCCCTCTCCCTCTCTTCCCTGCTCATGCTGTCTCAAATTAAAAAAAAAAAAAAAGAAAAAAAAAGGGACACTGGATGGTAGTATACTCTATTTTATATGCCAAAATCTTATTTGTCCAATGGCTTAAATTAGGATACAGAATAAATTCATTCAACATGAAATCACCAGGCACCATGGCATATGTCTTTGGGACTGTAAAGGCAACGATTTAAAAGAACGTATGTGTTTATGTTGATCAACAAAGCACACCTATTAGAACATTTGGTCACAATCTGGCTGACGACAACAGGTTCATACTCAGAAATATCAGTAGACACAGGTGTACAACGTTTGAGTCCCCATCACATATCTTACCAGGGCTAAAGAGAACTATAGCTTTAAGGTATGCGTACTCATAGCCGTCTACATCCAGCTTCGCCATGCTGTTACAAAACTCCTGAAGCTTCCAGATATGTTCCATGACTTGCTTTATCCGGTCTCCAGAAAGTTTATCTAGAAATAAACATAACAGATCCCCTGAGAAAGGCTGGTAAGAACAGTAACATGAGCTTCTTTGAGGAGCCACATATTGAAAGAGAAAATAATTTCACTTTTTAGTGGAAAACCAGTTACCTTAAGATGGGTAAGAGCCTCATCTTCCAGGTGAAGTAACAACAGGTACACCCAAATGCCACTCTGCTGTGCATTCTGTCTCAGTAACAAGCCCCTAGACCATCAATTCTCCCGGACTCTACCTTGGGCAGAATCTGTAGGTACAAACTGATCATCTTTCATTCTGTGCTTAAGACCCATAAGTCAATTCTTATCAGTGGTCAGGCTAAGTCTCTGCAGGCATGTAATAAAGGTTTATGGACCTGACCATTAAATGCTGGCATTTTTTTAGCCGTGAAAACAATTTTATATGTTATCTGTCTTAATCTTCCTGGCAACATTTGCTGAAGGTGTTAGTATTATTACGTGCAATTAAAAAATAAAGGATAATTAAGGGGTGCTGGGTAGCTCAATTGGTTAAATGCCTGACTCTTGATTTTGGCTCAGGTCATGATCTTAGGGTGATGAGATCAAGCCCTGCCTTGGGCTCCTTGCTGGGCGTGGAGCCTGCTTAAGGTTCTCTCTCTCTGGAAAAAAAAAAAAGAAGAAGAAAAGATTCTCTGCCCCACCTATAAAAAATAACTAATCCTCATTTGTGAACAAATCTAACTTAAATGCAACAAAATGTTATAGGGTTTTAAAAAAACCTAGGTTGGGGCGCCTGGGTGGCTCAGTTGGTTAAGCGACTGCCTTGGCTCAGGTCATGATCCCGGAGACCCGGTTCGAGCCCTGCATCGGGCTCCCTGCTCGGCAGGAAGCCTGCTTCTCCCTCTCTCACTCCCCCTGCTTGTGTTCCCTCTCTGGCTGTGTTTCTCTCTGTCAAATAAATAAATAAAAATCTTAAAAAAAAAAAAAAAATCCTAGGTGGCTCAGTCGGTTGAGCATCTGCCTTCCGCTCAGGTCATGATCCCAGGATCCTGGGATCCAGTCCCACATTAGGCTCTTTGCTCAGCAGGGAGCCTGCTTCTTCCTCTTTCTGCTGCTCCCCCTGCTTGTGCTCTCCGACAAATAAATCTTTAAAAAAAAAACATTTCACTTTTATATGACCATTCCAAAGAATTAACTAGACAAAGTTAAAACTAGGTCACTTGATTCCTAGGTAATCAAACATCTCGAATGCCTAATTAAAAGTGCAGTTCAGGGGCGCCTGGGTGGCTCAGTTGGTTAAGCGACTGCCTTTGGCTCAGGTCATGATCCTGGAGACCCGGGATTGAGTTCCATATCGGGCTCCCTGCTCGGCGGGAAGCCTGCTTCTCCCTCTCTCACTCCCCCTGCTTGTGTTCCCTCTCTGGCTGTGTTTCTCTCTGTCAAATAAATAAAATCTTAAAAAAAAAAAAGTGCAGTTCAACTGTGATTCAGCATCAAGTCTTAGTCCTGAATCTTGGGCATGCTCCCTTGAGACCATGTCGTTGGTGCACTCGACTCAGCATGTGGAGAGACCGCACTGCTATCCTGCTCTGGATGCAGCTGGGACTGGGCCAGCAGATATTAGATGGTTGCCACTGATGTCTCTAGAAGACAGTCACTTGTTCATTCACGAGAACAAATGGGCGAGGCAGCTATGTCCTGGACTAGGGGTCTGTGTGGCCCAACTCTGTGCCCAGCTCTTCCTCTTGCTGTTTCCCTTGGGGCACACCTGGGACCTAAATTCCTTACATGACAAAGGGTAACCCATTGTGAGAACAGAAAATATATACATACTGGTCTCTATCCCCCCCCCCCCGCCCCAGTTCCTTGCACAGAGCTCTCGAAGCCCTTGTAATTTCTAAGTGGTAAGAGCATTAGCAGCATCTGTTGGTCTAATATTTGTTTTTGACCTTATCCCTGACAAAAAGCTCCTAAAAAGATTTTGGGGCACTTGGGTGGCTCAGTTGGTTAAACAACTGCCTTCGGCTCAGGTCATGATCCTGGAGTCCCGAGATCAAGCCCTACATTGGGCTCCCTGCTTAGCGGGAAGCCTGCTTCTCCCTCTCGCACTCCCCCTGCTTGTATTCCCTCTCTAGCTGTGTTTCTCTCTGTCAAATAAATAAATAAAATCTTAAAAAAAAAAAAAAGATTTTATTTATTTGATAGAGGGAGAAATCACAAGTAGTCAGAGAGGCAGGCAGAGAGAGAGGAGGAAGCAGGCTCCCTGCTGAGTAGAGAGCCCGATGTGGGCCTTGATCCCAGGACCCTGAGATTATGACCTGAGCTGAAGGCAGAGGCTTAACCCACTGAGCCACCCAGGCGCCCAACCCTTGTAAATTCTTATGTGCTAATAGCATTAGAAGCATCTTTTGTTCCACTGAGGTGGTTCTGGGTGGGACCCCTAATGGCCCCTGGGAAGACTAAAGCACGCTCAGAAGCTTGGTATCTCCAGCCCCATCCCTCATCCCCCAGAGGGGAGAGGAACTAGAAATGGTTGGGGTTCAGAAAGCTTCCGGGTTGGTGAACACACACACAGACACACACACCCCAGAAGGGTGAAGCACTCCAAGTCCACAGAGACAGAAGCTCCTGTGCTTGAGACTCTCCTAGACCTCATCCCGTATCGCTTCATCTCGGCGGTTCATCTGTATCCTCTATACTTGAGTTCTGTGAGCTATGCTAGTGAATTAATCCAACCCGAGGGTTGTCACAACCTCCAATCTATATAGCAGTTGGTCAGAAGCACAAGTGATAGCCTGGACTTGTGTGTATGTGTGTGTGCATGTGTTGGCGGGGGAGGGTCTTGTGGGACTGAGCCCTTAACCTGTGGGATTGGACACTATGCCTGACAGTGTCAGAATTGAATTAAATTGTTAGATACCCAGTCGGTATCTCAGAGAAGTGCCTGTTGTGGGGAAAACACCCACCTTGGTGGTGACCACATATGTCAGAAGTATTCTGTGTGAGTAGTAAAGACGACACGCAGGGAAGAGAAACACAGTAGGTAAGAACTGTGTGTTCTTTCATGCACACAAGTGAAAAACTACAGTTTCTTCCATTTATACCTGTCAATCAAGATGAAAGTGCAAGCTGTGATTATTCTGAAAACATCACTAAATGCCTTTGTATCAGGAAGCTGGCAACTTTTAAAATGATCTTTTTTCCTCCCTTTCAATATGAAAAGAAGACAGTCAGGTAGAAATTTAAATGTTCTCACTGCTGAAGACCCCAGGACATAAGTTAAAAAAAAGCCTGTGGAAGCTGTGGGATGCTGCAGCTGGCTAGTGTGCAAGGGGCTGGCCTGAACCGAGACACACCCCCCCACAGCCCCAGCCCTACCTTCCTGGATGCTGTTCTGCAGGTGGTTGACAATGGCTGCCAGGATAGTGGACAGACTCATGACCTGGGCACACTGGGCCAGTCCAAGGGTGAAGAGCTCGTTCCAGCAGGCCCGTACCAAGCTGGTGTTGCAGTCCTGCCTGGGAACACAAGGTTGGGGTGGGTGTGGGCACATCCTGGTAGTCCCCAGGTCCCAGTTTGCCCCAAACAAGTAGATGCAACAAGTATTTCTTGAAAGTCTACGGTATATTCAGGATCATTCTCCAAAACACCACCGTCTATGACTCTCTTCTGAAGTCCCTCTGAGGACAAACGATTTTCTTAACAAAGACACTTTAGACTTCAGTAATGAGAAATCGAAATGGATATGACCAAAGTGTCATCTCTTACAGCCTTCTAAACCCAGAGTAGCCCCGGTGTGACTGTCAGGAGACACTGCAATGATCAAAAGGCTAAGAGTTGAGTGTGGTCTCTGAAGGGTGGTGGGAGACACACCCCACACTTATGCTTGAGAACAGAGGGCTTACGAACCCTGCAGAGGGGAAGCTGGCACTGGAGCACAGAGGAAGGGGCCAGTCACGTCAGCTTTCAGCCCTGTCTTGGAGGATTTATACTCAGGATGGCCTGGCTGGCACACTGTGAATGGTATGACTTTATCTGAGAAGCCCCCAGATGCAGCTTCACTCTACTTGTCTCAAATTTCAGATGACTCCAGCCTTCTGTTCCACTCCATCCCTGGCACTTAGCACAAAGT
This sequence comes from Spilogale gracilis, assembly GCA_004023965.1. Taxonomy (NCBI): domain Eukaryota; kingdom Metazoa; phylum Chordata; class Mammalia; order Carnivora; family Mephitidae; genus Spilogale; species Spilogale gracilis. Next base: position 11,859 of record PITA01028640.1, on the reverse strand, counting down.
CCTCAGCATATGGAGAAGGCCTGAGAAAAGTCTAAGGAACATCAAAGTACTGGCAGCCATGGTCCCCTGCTCCCAGTCCATGGAGTGTATTTAGTAAGAAAATCAGGGTCACTGGAGCAAGATCATAGGTACAAACTAAAAGGGCCCCCAGATACCTTCCGGTCATTCCTAATGAGGAGAAGGCTCTTGCCAAAGGATACATATAGAGAGAAAAAGGCCACTTACCCAAGTGCCTGAAAGGCTGGGATTGACCTGGCCCAGTGCATGGAGAGGAAAAGCAGGCGGGATGCGGACTCACAGATGTAGTGCACATTGAGGTACTCTGGCATCGGGCTAGGCATCGTGAGCTGGAAAAGAGGAGGCAGAGAACACAGGAGGTGATGGAGAGACAGGGCATGGCTTTCTCTGTCAATGTGAGCTGTTATATCTCAACAACTGTGGGAGCCTGAGCTGTGATGATCTCTGATGCTCAAGTTCCTGTGCAGACCCATTCTGATGAAGCCTGTGCCCTCTGCAACAGGGGGCTGGCACCGATGGCCTGTGCTCTCTTGCCCAGTGAACTAGGCTCTCATGGCCCTTGCAATGTGGTCAATGATGGTGACCTTCCAGGTCACTCACATAAAGACATACTTTTCAACTCTTGCCTCAACTAAATTGGTATTTCCTCTAAGGCAATTCCATGTTGAGCCATAGGTTAAAATCTAAATTAAATCAGGGAATGGGGGTCAACTTCATGGCTACTAATAAGCATCCAGTAGGTGGCCTCAGGGTAGCAGTGAGAGCTGAGCAGAAGCCTATGTGGTGGGAGGATGAGATCCCACCACCGGAGTGTTCAGGACTGGGCTCCAGAGCTCCACTGTCCAGAAGAGGAATTAATGCCTTTGAAACTGGAATCCCATTGGTGACCTATATTCTTGGCACTAGTGGGCAACTGTGAGCAGGTACCCAGTCTTCTTAAGTGATTGGTCAGGCATCTATCTGTAGTAAAGAACACTGGGGGAACAGTCTGGAGCCCTAGAAACTGAGGGGGCTTTGGGGAACGTGAGAGTATCTTTTGGAAGTGAGGCCAATGAAGGAATATATGGGGAAGACTAACAGCCTTCTTTTAGGAGACAGGAGGTCTGTTTCTGTCGCTGGAGACAGCAAGCAGTCAGGCTCAGAAGTCAGGGATGAGGGCTGGCTGCGTGTGTGCTGGAGCAGACACAGCTGCCTGTCTGAGCCTGTCCTGGAGCCAGGCCATTCCAGAAAGCAGAAGAGGCAGAGTAGTCCACTAAAAGCCCTCGCTGGGCAGCACCATGCTGGCCACACCTGCTTCAGGCTGTTACCTTCAGAGCCAAAACACTGTGAGCAAAACAATTCAGTGACAATTCTTTCTAATGAGCATACTGTTCTGGAACACAAGGTCTGGATCCAGACAAAAGCCAACAATATGAAAATGAGGGCGCCTGGGTGGCTCAGTGGGTTGAGCCTCTGCCTTCGGCTCAGGTCATGATCTCAGGGTCCTAGGAATGAGTCTCACATCCGGCTTTCTGCTCAGTGGGGAGCCTGCTTCCTCCTCTCTCTCTGCTTGCCTCTCTGCCTATTTGTGATCTGTCAAATAAATAAAATCTTAAAAAAATATATGAAAATGAACTCACTGTAAGATTAGCTTCAAACTGTAGGCTTGGGAGGCTGGATGAGGCTGAATGCACTCACCTTAAATGTGACATGAGTGTCTGAAAGGAGGGGCCCTTCAACCTCGATGATGGGTGTGGACTGGTCTCTGCTGATGACGTGGATGCCCCCTCCTCCACTGGTGTCTATCCCATCTGCTAGGCTTGGAGATGAGGAGCTGTCTGTTGTATTAAGTGCTTTAGCTAAGGTATCAAATGCCCTGTAAGCAAAAATAAGCAGGCAGTATTGTAAATCCACCGCTTTTAGGAGGAACAGAAGAATTCTAGCTGAGACCTAATCTAGAAAAACAATGTGATGGGGAAAAGACCATTCACGTCTACCTAATGGGGGAAGCGATAATGAGAGCTTCTGTGTACAGTCTATACATCATCATGGGTACTAGGCGATATATTCTTTATTTTCACACATAATTTCTATTTTTCACAACTACTCTCCAGGCAGAACCCTCTACATCTTACAGATGTGAAAGCTGAGGCATAGAGATGTTAAATAACTTTTCCAAGACCAACCACCCAGTGAGCAGTGGAACTAGAGCTCTACCCAGCTCGAATCCCATTCTCTTTCCACTGGATTTAGATCTTAATTTTGCAATCAGACCTCAAGACAGTATGAGGAGCAGGGTGCTCCTGTGGCCTCTACTGTGCATCTCCCTGGCCTGGCAAGACAGGCAGGAGTGGCCATCCCGCAGGGCAGAGGCAAACATGAGAGCCAGGCAGTGGGGAAGAAATGCTGTCTGCAGCCAGTTATGGGTGTCTGGGACCAGCTAATGCCATCTGTCAATAACACCCCGATGGACTGAAGCTCTGGACTATTTAGAGAATGATATACATGAGAAAAATAGGCTAAAACAGAAGTGGGAATGGGGATGAACTATTCATGTCTAGTCAAAATAGACAGACACTGATACAAGTAACACCCATCTACTGAAGTGTTTTCCCTGCTTCCGCTGAGTTACTCCATCTTCTTTTTCATCGTTGGAATGAAAACCAGTTTTGTTTCATATCACATAACATAAATGGGTCCATGTTCCCATAGTTAAAATGTCAGAAAGATGACAGAAGTGCTGGAACACTGTGACGGTTTTACAATCCCTGATTAAACACAGGGTGGGGTCAAACTGCTGCCACTGCCCTCACGCAGCGACAGAATGTACACGCTGGAGGCATCGTACCGAGTAATCTCACTCGCAGATTGGTCCTCCGGCTGCATGTCTGAAGTGTCACCATTGTTCAGGGATTCACTTAAGTTGGCAAGGGAGGTTACTACATTTGCCAGTGTGCCCAGAGCTCCCTGGCTTGTTTCAGCCTATTAAACACAAAAGAAGAACATTAAAGATGAACACACACACACACACACACACAAAAGGCTCTCAGGCCAATGAAGGTATAATGTTAGTTTCCACTGGGGTGCCTGGACGGCTCAGTCGTTAGGAGTCTGCTTTCGGCTCAAGTCATGATCCCGGGGTCTTGGGATTGAGCCCCACATCGGGCTCCCTGCTCGGCGGGAAGCCTGCTGCTCCCTCTCCCATTCCCCCTGCTTGTGTTCCCTCTCTCGCTGAGTCTCTGTCAAATAAATAAAATCTTTAAACACACACACACACACACACACACACACACACACACACACACACAGCTTCTACGGGTGTCACCTCACCAGGGCAGCAGGGGGAGATCTTTTTGGTGAGGAAAGAGTTATGTGTCTTGACTGTGGTGGTAGTTACACAAATATACACATAAATAAGGTAATGGAACAAAAACAGACAAAACTGGATGCCACTAAAAATTTAAACTTTTGTGCTTCAAAAGATACTAAGAAAGTTAAATGGGGCGCCTGGCTGGCTTAGTCGGTGGAATGTGTGACTCCTGATCTCGAGGTTGTGAGTTTGAGCCCCATGTTGGGTGGAGAGATGGCTAAAAAATAAAATAAGAAAAAAAAGCTATTAAGAATGTAAAAAGAAAACCCCTCCTTTCCATACACAAAAGATAACCCATAGAATGGAAGGTGGTGTTTGCTTGCAAATTACACAATCTTAATAATGGTTTAGCAGCCAGACTATCTAACAAACTCTTACAGCTCAATAATAAAAAGACAAATGAGTTTTTAAAAAATGGGCCAAGAATTTAAACCAATATTTCTTCAAAGAGGATATTCAAGTGGCCAATAAGTACATGAAAGGACGTTCAACATGACTGGAAATCCAAATTAAAACCACACTTAAGATACCATCTCACACCCAACAAGATGGTAATAACCAAGAAGACAGATAATCACAGGTGCTGGGAGGAGAAAGCGGGCCCTCACACACTGCTGGTGGGAATGGGAAATGGTACAGCCGCTACGGAAGACAGTCTGGCAGTCCTCCAACAGTTTAAACACACAGTTACCATACGACCAGCCACTCCACTCCTAGGTACATGTGTAAGAGAACTCTAAACCTATGTCCACAAAAAACTTGTATCCAAATGTTTGTAGCAGCACTATTCATAATAGACAAAAAGAAACAACCCAAATGTTTGTTAGCAGATGAATGGATGAAGAAAATATGGTTCATGGCTTAGTATCTGGTAATAAAAAGGAATAAAGTGCTGACACATGCCACGACATGGATGGACCTTGAAAACATGATGTCAAGAGACAGAAGCTAGTCACCAAAAGCCATATATTGTAAGATTCCCTTTATAGGAAATGTCCAGCATTGACAAAAACCATAGTCAGAAAGGAGAGTAGTGGTTCATGGGGGCTGGAGCAGGGGAACAGTGAAGTGAAGGCTCAACGGGTGCAGGGTTCCTTGAGGGGTGATGAAAATGTTCTGGAATCAGGAAGTGGTGATGAATGTACAGCCTTGTGAATGTACTAAAACCACTGCACTCTACACTGAAAGTGTGAGTTTTCTGGTACATGAACTGTATCTCAATTAAAAAAAAAAAAAAGAGGAAAGCCAAAGACATATGCAAACAAATAAGCCAAGACACATAGACACAAATGTCTGTTGTGTCTGGATCACAAAAGGGAAAAACTAGAACAGTGGAAGAGATCCTAAGCAGAGCACTGCTTCATAAATCACAGAACCGTGTAACAGAACACTGTGCAGCTGCTGAAAGACGCAGGCCATCAAGACAGAGAGACACGTGGCAGGGAATGGGAGTGAAGCGAGAAAAGAGAAAGATCAGCCACCTGCACTGTGCGGGAGTTGTGTCCTGGGTGCTGCGCTGCGCGGTGGACCTGCTGTATAAACAGCCAGGGGTGCCCGGGGAAAGGGGCATGGGGTCTCTGCGAGAGCTCTGTATTTAGTCAAAGTACACTGTTTTGGATTTTAATTATTTCAAAGTTGAAGGCTGAAAAGACAGTTTCTGAAAAAAGCTACCTTTAGGTGCTCTGTCTCTACCTTATTATTCATGACAAACTCCTGGGGTACCCAGGTATGGTTACTTCCACAGCAGAGGAAGGACCAGCATGGAGCATGTGTCTGATTCTGCAGCTCTTTCTCTTCACTACTACTTACATGCCACATAGTGTCTATCCCTCCTCTCAGTGACCATGACTAACTCCTAACTACTGTATGCTGTGGGCTTTATGAAAGTAACTTACTCGAGGTCCCCCACACCTCCTCATGTGGCAGTACTGAGGGAAGCAGAGATGTAGGAAAGAGGGTGCATGGCTACCAAGAGTGCAGCTGGGCTCTGGAGTTTCTTGGTTCTTAAGTCTCAGTCTCTGCGTGGATGGCACAACAGAAGAGCTACTGTGAAATCCTTTGGTAATCAGGTCTTAAGATTATTTGGGCCCTCCTTCCAGGCTTCTGGTTTCTCTCTGCCCCACTACACATCCATCACTGTTCTGAGCGTCCATCTGACGGCACCAAGCCAGGTGTGACGGCCATGTTGCACACAGCAGCAGGGCCTGAAGATAGGAAGCTCAAGGCCCAGCCTCAGGACCACAGGACAGAGGGCTCTCACTGATGCCTTTCTTTCCTGAGAGAGGCCACTTCTCCCATCCTGAGTGGGCACAGCGCTGGCACGTGAGCGGCCGGGAAGGAAGCCTGCGGGAAGTGCCACTCTGGCTCTCAGGGCAGTGAGTTACCAAATCCTTCCTTTTAGAGAAGGAAACTGGAACTCGGCAGTGGCTTGCTGCGACTTCATCATTATTGGGTCACATCAGGAATGAGATGAGAAATATAATCAATTTTCTTGCCTGGATGAAACGCTTCTCCTTAGTTATCTTCACAGGGGTTAGCCAGCTCTCTCTCTCCTGCACTGACAAACAGCTCTGTTCACAATAAGTTAAATTCCCTATGGCTGATTTGTTCTTAGTAGTTCTGCAATTGTCAGAATCCTGCCTGAACTTCCTCCTGCAGATCAACTAATTAAAAAGAATGGGGTGGGGGTGGATAATGTAACAGTGTTTGTCAAGCATACTTCAATTAAAAAAAAAAGGAACTAGGGACTTTAGCAAAAGGCCATCTGTGGATAAGCAGGCATTTCCCCAGCATGCTGGGAGGTTGCCAATGTGTGTACTGGGGTGGGGTGGGGGTAGTTTTCGAGACGAGAGCCACTGAGTTCGCACCAAACCGAATTCTAGATCCTGACATGTAATAATCACTATAACCAGCCAGCCCCGAGTTTCTGGAAAGCCGTCAACATTTCTAAAACAAATCATAGGATGGCTGTATAAGAAGAAATAAATTGAGATGCAGAAGGCCAAGCTTTCAAGGTAGTCTCAGAAGCCAAGAAGGTAGGGGCACACATTTAGAGAAGCAGTCTGCACTGCAACATAAAGGTGGAGGAGAAGGTATAAGTAGAGAACATCACCTTGGAATCCGTGGCCAGGAGAACTGTACCATCCTCACGTATCAAAGGCTGTTGGATGTTCACAAGCATCCCTGGATCAAGAAGACCTGTTTGTCTATTTAAGACATAAAGAAACCCAGAGTAGCTTCCAACATTTAATTCACAGTATGATCACACTGCACTGCCCCAGACCTTCTATATCTGCAAAGCTGCCTGAATAGCAGAAAAGCTCTAAATAGATTTGGCCATCAAGTGACCGAGCCACCACCCCTTCTCTCTAGAATGAGATGAGTACAAAGCTGGGCCTATAGCCAGAGACAGGATGCCACCCAGATACACAACCCCTTGGCTTCCATGCTGACCACAGACTGTGGCCGCTTTGTTAAATAAAGCTAACTTGATCTTCAGAGTATCATCAAGGAATTTCAACTCTAGTTCTCGCTAGGATACAGTTTGGATTATCTTGTTTTCCCTTTCTGTAATAAAGTTCAATAGATTACATGGAAAAAAAAGACACAGACATTAACTTGTGTTAACTCTTCACACTATTTGGGACTACCCTGGGACTTAGGCCTTTTGTCTATACTGCAGAAAAACCCCATATTGAATTGCAGTGCAATGTATGAATAACTATAGGATATAACCTGAGACCCCAAGGCAGGAGAAAAACCCATCTTCAATCAGCCATCTTCGGGTCTGTCCACAGGCGTGACTGGAGCAGCTCCAAAAATAATGGGATGAGGCAAGACAAGGATGAAGGCTGTGGCCGTGGGGAGGGAGCCACATAAGCTCCCTCCAAGGAACATCATGCCTCCTCTAATCAGCTCAAAGGCTGGTGGCAGTGTTGCCCTTTGTCAAAACAGGGACTGACCTTGACCCATCTTTATCTGCCACAAACGTGGGAGTGGCTATCAGAGGACTTCTCAGGTCCTTCCGGATATAGATTTTCTCAGTTGAAGCAGCACAATTGCTTGGTTTCTCCCGTTGTACATCAAAGGGCTTCCGTTCACTCTGCACAGCTTAAATCACAACATAAACATTCACCTTTAGATGAAGGAGCCATTAAAAATTACATCCTTCATAGTAAAGTTAGGGGTCTTCCTTAGTAAGTCCACTACTATAGGGATGATAGGGTCCAGTGCTAGATACATCAAGCTCAATTTTCAGGACTTTTTAGCCAAAGGAAAGAAAAGCTCAAAGCCAAACAATGCCATGCTAAGTCTAAAGAGCTCAAGCTCACTGCCTGCTAGGAAACTTCAGCATGACATTTGCATGGCCTTTGGGGTGGCCCACACTGAGCCCTCTGGGTTTTCACTTTTTGCTGCTCAAAAAAGGCACTCTCCAGCAAGAGAAACAACCATCATTAAGTAGACCCTTACCAGAGAGCTTGTCCAGTGCTCTCTGTCACAGAGAACCAATTTTTTTTTTTTTTTTTTTTTTTTTACAGAGAACCATTCTAATGTCCAACTCAAGCCTATGTGGCTTCTGCAAACTGTTTAATGGGTGTCTGCTTTCTATAACACTAGCAGTTTCTTCCTTCAGCAATCTGGTTTGAGAGAGCTAGATGGGCCAGAAACAACTGAAGGAAATAAAGATCTTTTTTAAAAGAAAGAAAGGATGAACCCCAGATCTAATATGTAAGAAAGCTTAGGGGTCCTATTTAGACAAGCACCCTATGGCTGAGAGAGTTGCTATGGCTTCCCCAGGCCTCACAGCTCCAAAGTGGCAGAGCTGGGGGTTTGCTACTCCAAAGCCTGCATTCACCCCACTGCGCTGTGTTGCACGTCTAGTTATCTGGGGTAGGTTTCCACACACACCACGGAGAATGGCCAATTGCAGCCCTGTGGGTGCTGGATCACCGAGCTGACCCAGAAGGGAAACAAAAGGAAGCCTTAGTGGATATTTTCCTCTAAGAGTATTTTAAAGCCAGGTATGGAAATCTTGCTTCTTCCCAACAAGCTAAATCAAGTGGCTTATTTTTACAGTTACTCACATTCCATTTTCATGCCCATCTCTAAGCATTTTTTCAGCCGGCAAAACTGACAGCGGTTCCGGTGGTGTTTATTGATGATACAGTCTTGGTTGCTCCGGCAGCTGTAGGTCAAATTTTTCCTTACACTCCTTTTGAAGAAACCTTTGCAACCTTCACAACTGACAGCCCCATAGTGACGGCCTAAAAGGCGAAAGAATGTGTGAAACCGATCCCCAAGAGAAGAGGTGATCCGTCGAAGGCCCCGTTTCTAAGGGAAGGCTATCAAAGTGACCAGTGCATGGTCTCTGGTGGCGGCAGCCATGGGACAATCACAAGCTTGAGCATGAAGCCCAGCATTTAGGTTCTTCCCCTAATTTTCCTATAATCTTTAAAGTAGTCCTATGATGTCATGACAGAAAAACAGAAGCTCAGATAGGTTACATGACAGTTGGTAAATAGCATGACCTTAATGCTTTTAGTACACAAAGGACCTAACATGCAGCAGGAGCTCCCGGAGGATGGCTGGGCCACACTGCCCGCCATGCACACTGGTCCCGGCTCCGCAGAGCCAGCGGCCTGCAGCAGAAGCATGTGTGCACTGTTGGACCACACAGGGTCCTACTCCTCCTTTTACTCCCTTGGTGTGAGTCAGGTCCTGGGCCCTAGAGCTACCCTGGTAGAAGTGCAGGGACTGTGGTTATGTAGGCCCAAGGTGAGGAAGGGGTGTATGCCGTGTGGCTCACTTGGGTTAGGGATTCAGACTCTCTTGGAACATAGTTTGAGAAATACATTTATTACATATAGTTCTTTTTTTCTAATCTTGTTTACTTTGTTGTCTCTAACTTCTAATGACCAATGACATTAAAAAGAGTTCCCACCTCAGCGCACCCTTCCAAATACACCAAGTGCTTCCCCATGCATCACACCTCATTTGTTTCCAGTTGGCACAGACCATGGATAAGCTCTCCTGGTTTGATCCTCTGTAACCCAATATCATAGCTACATTGCTGAGAAGAAACATTTCACAGGATCAACACCAATGGCAGCTACTAAACATCCCACTGTCCTGCCTCTAGCATGCAGAGCCATTCCCCAAGTATGTACTTGGAGGGTCTCAATTTTGTGCCTTGAAGAGTAGTACTAAAACTGCTGTGTAGACATCATTTTTCCTTTCTTGCAGTATATCTCCTTAGCTTCTCTAGACCTTAGAGTGACCTCTAAGTGGCACTGTAAACCTATGACAAGGCCATTCCTTTAAGCCCAGAAGGGGGCAAATGTGGAAGCCAAGCAGATTCTGTTATGTCCATGCTTCATTCATCTGTTTACAAGTTTGCAGAGTGCCTCTCTTGGCTGAGCAAGAAGATAGGATATAGAGATGGAGGGCTCAGACATGTTCTTGCTCTAACAAAAAGAGCCCATTCTGGTGTGGAAGACAGGCCTGTAAGAATCAATTTTAAGAGAATGTTAACAAATGCCAGAGCAGTCTACACAAAAGGATGATGAGGATACAGGCAGCACTGGCTTCAGAGAAGGGGTAGGATGGGCTAGGTTTTGCCTTGTTCAAGCTAGGAGTGGGAACAGAGGCAGGGCACCCTCCATGAGCTAGGAGAGGACTGGAGCTTATGACCTATGTGATGTTTGTCTGGGCTGTCCTTCCAAGACTCTTGGTCCAACCTTTGTTTGTTTTAGCCAGGACCACAAAGTGTCCAAAGTTCCTGAGAATTCTGTGACTACAGAATAAAGTATAACTAATCACAAAACTCAGGCCTGTTCCTGCAGCACAGCTGGAAGATTTTATTAAATCCTGCTTCATCCTGTGCTCACTTCGGTAGCATATATATTAAATACTTTTCCATCCTTCCTGCCCACCTCATCCTCTACAGCTCCCTGGCATTAGCAGGCTGAAGTCGGAACTTCTGGGACAAACATCTCCAGTATCCTTTCACCCACATCCTAACCACAGAAGTCCAGGAGGTCTTTCCCAAAGACACCATGGGTGCAGATAGTAAATTCACGAGGCCCTGGCTCCAGCAGCTGGAATACTCTTCTGCTTTACCAACACACACACACCCTCCAAGCCTCACAGAATAAGACTGCCGCTGAGGGACCTTGCCTGACGCTGCGGCCCCAGACAGAATCTCATGCTCACACCTCCTTCATTACAGTAGTTACCACAATGGATTGCAGTGAGGGGGTGATACAGAGTTAGAACGAAGAAGAAGCAGATAACACATCTTGTGAAGTAGCAAAGTACTGTGCTAATACTACTTTGATTAAAGAAATGATTGCTTTCTCAGCAGTATGTAAATATCTGACACACAGCCAAGTCACAGAAATGGTGCCTTGACTCTTCCTTTTGATTCTAATAATCTGACAAACTGGTTTGCTTATTTGTATCATTACCCTGCTCAGAAAAGTGGAGTTTGTGTTTCAAAACCTATAAAAAATGTTCTCTCTCCAATAATCCTCCAACCCCCATCTGGCTCATGATGTTGAACATGATGTGTGCCTAGCATGACCTAGGGCTACTTACCAGAGGCTTTGTCGCCACAGACCACACAGTACTCTACCACCTGCGGCCGCTGGACATCGGCCTTACCCAGCAAGCGCTCCACAGAGGCAGAGTCCGTGACGATCTAAGAAGAACCAGGAAACAAGCAAAGTGCTGATTAAAAACCAGATCGTTAAACAAACTAATGTTTAACTATAAATTCCTAATCTTGGGTTTCTAAGCAGGAAAACCCTGGGCAGAACTGGAAAAATTCTACCTGACAACTTAGCTTGACATCAAGAATGGTCCTGCTGCTCACCTACACTGCGCCCCTTCAGTGGGGTTGTAGTGGGGGCGTGGTATCCACAGTTAGGCACTGGTCTCCCCTCACACAGTCTCCTATCTGGCTAAGCATAATCACCCAGGATGGGGGCGCCGTGTGGACAGTCACATGCATATGCTCCAGACATGAACATACGGCAGGTCTTTCTGGCTCCTTCTCTATTCCCATGAAACAGCTTGGAATGTATGCAGAGAGGCATATTTGGCAGAGAAATAATCAAGCTTGATTAATTAATTAACTAGGTCTCTCCTTGAGGCAGCTAGGAGTAGAAAGACTAGAACAGGCAACCTCTGAAACCTGGTATTTCTCCTTCACTTGCAGGTGACTTTCTAGGTGACAGTGTTACTCATCTGGAAGAATAACTGACACCAATACAAGAAAGTGAAAAATAGCTGTTATTATATAATGTACCAACAATAACCCTTACAATTATTGCTGTATGGTGGGAATATATAGAGACATTACTATGTAGAGTGACCTCTTATAAAACATGCAACAAAGTCAACAGTCACCTTCTCATAAACAAGAAGTCTGAAAAAGCAGGGAGGAATTTTAATTTTAGTTGATCAGAATGTACTCTGGGAAAGGAGGCAGT
>PITA01028639.1:0-19062 GCA_004023965.1 Spilogale gracilis | reverse complement strand
GGGGGAGGAAGGAAGAAAAGAAAGAGAGAGGGGGAGGGAGGAAGAAAGAAAGAAAAGAAAAGAAAAGAAAAGAAAAGAAAAGAAAAGAAAAGAAAAGAAAAGAAAAAAGCTCCTCATAATAGTTTATAGGCATATTAAAAGTAGAATAGATATCTCCTCTCTATACTTCCCTTTGAAATTTTTAGGACATCTTTCAAAGGACAAAATGTCAGAAAGATACATATGAGAGTCAGATTTCTTTGTTTATTTAGCAAGGTTTGCAGAGGCTTGGGGATAGCTTTGCCAAGACCAAAGGGCTCAGGTTGTTAAGCATTTCATCCTTACCCTTTTAGAGAGGCCACGTAGGAGGCACTGGGGGGGGGACCTTGGCCCCCTCACCCAGACCTGGCCCATCTCACTGCCTGTAGGAGGCAGGCTGAGTGTCCACCGCCCTCCCTCTGTGTCATTAGGCAGCTCCTAACTGAGCCGTGTGCTTTTGAAAACTTCAAGTTGAAAAAGTGCTCATGAAATCTGAGAAAACATTAGCTTCGTGAATGAAATGCATTTAATGGACCTTGAGTGTTGAGATGAAGCATATATATAAATGCAAATATTTATTTATTTATGTTTACCAGCTTATTAAAGGATCTGAATCAGCAACCGGAAGAAAAAACACATAGGGTGAGGTTCTGAACAAAGGAGCTTTGGTCCTCATGGAAGTTGGGGCTTGGATCTGTGGCACATGGAAGAGGTCGGGCTCCTCAAGCATAGAAGCTCTCCAACAAAAGAAGAAGGAGGAGGAGGAGGAGGAGGAGGAGGAGGAGGAGGAGGAGGAGGAGAAGGAGGGGGAGGAGAAACGAGATGAAGTATATTTTCTTGCAACATTTGGGCTATACTTTATATCCTAAGCCCTTGATATATTATAAAGGCTTTTTCTTTTTCTTTCCTTTTTTTTCTACTTTTGAGTTCATTTTCATTCCAAAGGTGAAACAAACTGGCAAACCTGAATTATTCTAAAATGTTGTATTTTTCACTATGTGTGCTAGATGACTTGCACACTTGCACACGTATGACTTGCACACGCATATGTGATGCACGTGTCACATGGCCTTAGGCGGGTTTGCTTAGATTATTTACATAAAACATCTGGGGTCTATTGTGGAAGAAAGGTGACTTTTGATGACCCAACGTGTTTATAGCCAGAAGTAGCCAGGGTAGCCTGCCACTCTCCCTGTGCCCCACTGGAAAGAAAAGAGGCATTGCTTTGTTGTACAAGGAGCCTCAGACTGAATGAGAAGTAAGGAAGTAAGATGTTCTTGGGATTGAATTGTTGGGATAGTTTTTCCACAAAAAGGAGATAGAGAGAGTTGGATAGAGATCTATCCATACAACACAGATGTAGATATTTCCTTTTTCTAGGGAAAAAAAAAAAAATATATATATATATATATAACCTACTTCTCAAACCATATTTTAAGAATAAATTGTAGTCTTATTATGATACATGTCTCCCTGAACTCAGATCAGAATTCGGGGTGTTCTTTCTGGTAAACATTAAGCTTTCAGCCAGGTGGAAAATAAAAACCATGAACTGATGTCAGCACATCTTTTTTGAACAGGAGTTACAATGCAAGGCGTGGAGAAGAGCCCCTCAGAAGCCCCAGCCCCATCTAGTGCCCATATTGAGTGCCCACATTGTCACTGATCTGGACCTAGGCGCCCTGAGTTCCTTCCTTCCCGGGCATTTGCTAGGGTACAGTACTTCACATGGTGGTGCTAATGGGTGACAGCTAATGTGTTGTCTCTTCAAGAACATTTGTCCTTTTGGTAAGCAGGTGATCTCTAATGGGCAGGAGGACAGGAATCCCTCCATCTGTCTGGTTATCCCAAAAGAGACTTCATGGGTTGGGACATTGCTAGCCCCTGTTTGAGGTCTTCCTCCCTAACTCTGATACTGAATCTGAAAGAATGTGAATTTCGAATAAGAATTTAGATTCCTCTGAAATCAATTTCCAGGGGACCATCACTTACTAAACCTTAAATCTGTGCCATCAGACAAGCTTTTAAGTTCTATAAACCCTTATTTTTCATTTGTAAAATATGGATAATATTGGCAGAGGTTTTGTTAGACTCAGAGAATGATATTCCTGTGTCAGCACAAAGCCGACACAGAAAGTGCTCAATAAATGGTAGTTAGTATCATTTCATTTTAGGTTCCAGGCTAATTCGCTCCAGAGTCACAACATCTCAGACAAAAAAGGACTTTGGAGTCCAATCCAAGTGTGTCTCTCCAGCACCCCGCCAAGCAGTCTCATCTCTGCAGAACATCTTCCGAGATACTCAGCATTTGACATCAAAGCCTTCCACTAGGGTCACTGCCATAAAGGGGAGGTGAAGGGAAAGTGGTGTTGAGGTGCCCTGGCTAAAATGAGTTGTCAGAATGTAGCTGATTTTTCCTGCAGGCTTGGTTTTCTGAGCATAGGACTGTTGCACGTCCTTCTACCAGAACAGTTTCCATTCCCACCTAAGGTGATACTTTCTGAAAGGCACTTTGAAAACAATCTCCCTCCCAAATCTCTTATAAACCACAGCTGTTAAAATCCAGAGGTACCCAGTTAGGTATTAGAGATTTCTTTCCAACACAACTAATAAATGAGAGGCCGCTACGAAAACCTCGGCACACATGGCTTAAGCCTGGGAGTTATGCTGTGACACTCAGCAGGTGCCTGGCTCCGACAGAGATTATCATCGAAGCATTGAAGGTTACGCCAGGAATCACAACATTGCCACCTGCATTCCGGCTAGGAAGAACAAGCCTGCCAGGAAAAGTCGGTGTGAGCCTTTGCACATTCTTCCTCGGTGCCAGAGGCTGGAGGACACAATGAGATGTTGGCCCCACCTCCCACCTGCCATTCGACCTTGGTCATGAGTCCCCGTTCTCCCTGAGCCTCAGCGTTTCACCAGCCACGTGGTGACAGCGGTGACCCCCTGCCTTCCTCACTGGATGATGAAGGGCTTGGATGAATTTCATTTTCACTCATTTGTTTGCGTATCCTTGACAGGCCATTGCTCCCCGGCATAAGGAAAAAGCCATTATCATTATTGACCTCGGAGCCCAGAGAAAGCTACTTTCTCCGGCTTCCTCGCTAATAAAGCCTTAGTATCGAGCTTGTATGAAGCTTTTCATCCCACCTGACAAAAAGCATCCCGAAGTTCACGATTTGGAAATAGGAATTAGTTGTTGCTGTTGGTTTCTGTGAAAGGCAAAGCGCTTTCGCACATGTAGCTGGTGACAGCGAAGACTCGTTCCAAAGATCCTCAGGACAGATGGCCAGAGCTGGCCCCTGCTGCGCAGTTCATCGAACAGTCTCCCTTTGACCAGTAGGCCTCATTGTAAGGCAGCCCAGGCCCCCGCTGATGTCAAAAGCCCCATTCTGCCCGGCGTGGATTGTTCTCACAGAACATGCCCACACGCATCCTGCAACAGATAGGGACAGGGCTGGCTCTGCAAATGTCACTGCCACCACCACCACTGTCCCTTTTTGCCCCGTCACACGATCTTGGGGATCTTTCCAGAGACTTGCACAAAGCCCGATTCAGAGTTTGCCTTTGACCGATGCACACTTGGCTGCAGATGGATGGGGAAGAAGAAAAAGGCGTCCTGGTGTTTCTCCACACTCCGCTGGGAAAGCTTGGGAATTCCTGGCTTCTTTACCAGCGTCGACTCAGGCTGAAAAACAAATCAGTAAGTTGCCAATGGTTTCTTTCAGCCTAGGGAACTGGGTTAATGCGACTCTGTGAGGGAAACCATCAATGCACAAAAGTCAGGAAATCCAAGAGTGCCATTCCCACAGCCCGCGGAGGCCTTCCGCACACAGGTGACTCTGTGCGCCCGCTGAGGCCCTCCACCGCATCCTTGCCAAAGGATAGAAGCCATCCCCGGGGGTTCGCCCGCCACAAATAGGAAAAACGGACCCTGCATTCATGACACTACGTTTCAGCTCTGAAATTATTTATGTATTTTTAAGTCAACCACACCACGTTGAATTATCCAGCCCCACTGAGCTTTCCTCTTTCCACCTCGGCATTCCCAGACTGGAAGCTAGGACTCGCTGAACACATAGTTAATGGGTGGTTGCCTGGGTGGGTGGGTACTTGCGAGAATCCCGGAAGGGCAAACCGCCCTACTTCCATTCACCTGTAACTGTCACACACAGCAGGCTGTCTGGACTCTGACTCCCTCTTTATCTGGACCCCCATCCGTCTCACCTTCCTAGTAGATAGCCAGTTCTCTGCCATTCCCAAGGCAAATAGTAACTCCACACCTTCACAATCTGTTAGCAAAATCCACTTCTTTTAAGCATTGTTATTCTCTCAGATTCATCTCCAAAGTGTACCTCTGGAGGTATCCTTCACCTCTCTCTCTTCCCCCCCAAAGCAAACATGGAGAAAAGAAAGCCCTTGGCAATAATGTCCAGAAAGTGTGCCTGAATGGAGTGCTTCGGTGGTGCTTTCAGTTGAGCATCCCACTCTTGGTTTGAGCTCAGGTCGTGATCTCAGAGTTGTGGGATCAAGCCTGCATCAGGCTCCACACTTAGCATGGAGTCTGCTTAAGATTCTCTTCTCTCTCTGCCCTACCCTTAAAATAAATACACAAATCGTTTTAAAAGGAAGAAAGAGAAAGGGAGAAAGAAGAAAAGGAGAGAAAGAGAAAGAAAAAGAGAGAGAGAGAGAGAGAGAGAGAGAGAGAGAAAGAAAGAAAGAAAGAAAGAAAGAAAACATATGCCTGAGACCTACCACCAAGGGAATAATGGCATTGAGGCTAGCCCCTTGTCAACATGGTCATTCAGCAACACCCAGTTCCTTCCAGGGGTGTGTACAGAGCATTTCTTTCTTTCTTTCTTTCTTTCTTTCTTTCTTTCTTTCTTTCTTTCTTTCTTTCTTTCTTTCCTCCCTTCCTTCCTTCTTTCCTTCTTTCCTCCTTCCTTCCTTTCTTTCTTTTTTCTTAAGATTTTATTTATTTATTTATTTGACAGAGAGAAACACGGTGAGAAAGGGCCCACAAGAAGGGGGTGTGAGAGAGGAGAAGCAGGCTTCCCACTGAGCAGGGAGCCTGATGCAAGGCTTAATCCTGGGACTCTGAGACCATGACCTGAGCCGAAGGTAGATGCTTAATGACTGAACCACCCAGGCACCCCAATAGCAATTATTTCTTGAGAAGAAAATACAACAACCAACTTGGCAGTAATGGTGAGCAGGGAGAGCCAACATAGCCAAACTCCCAGGGGTCCATAGTGTCCTCAATGGAGGAAATACGTTGGGCACAGTCTTAACACATGAGGTGTATCCTGCATCCCAAGGAGAGTCTCATGGCAGAAGCAGAGTCAAAATAAGGCATCTGATATGTGAAGAAACGTGGAGTAAACATTGCAGAGGTTGACTAGTAATAACCGGGATGCTCCTCACTGTGGGAACACCTGAAGCGTGTGGGGACATTCCTAATGTGTCAGGATTCCATCATGTTCAAAGACTCTAGCACTGGCAGAATAGTAGACACCATGGAAATCAAACCTAATCATATATATGAAGCAACTGACTTATCAAACTAACAGTGAACAACTTCCATGTCAGGGTCAACTATGACATCCTCTGATACAGTTCCCGTAAGTGTTATCAGAAGAGCCATCTTGCCTCCAAATAGCCCCATCAGTGTCTGTTAGGATAGTTCATATATTCCTACCATTTTTCTTTTTTTCTTTCTTTCTTTTTTTTTTTTTTTTTTTGGTCATTCCTTTGGGTAAAGCTACTGTTGTTTCCAGAAAGTGCACATTCAAAAAAAAAAAAAAATCTGTTTTCAAATTAAGGGGCAATCCACAAAATGCAGACCTGTACTTTAAAAGCATAAAGACCAAATAAATAAATCAATAAATAATATGGCGGAATTGTTCCACATGAGGAAAAACAAAAGAAGCATGGCAACTAAATGACACCTGGAACCCCAGATTGGACACTGAATCAGAAGAGAATTATTTTATTTTTGTTTTCCTATATGTAAGTGAAAGAGTTGGCCACATGTGACTAACTTCTAGAGATTGGATATTAGCATACCATCTTTAATTTCCTGATTTTGATCATTTTCCTGCAGTTCTGAAAGAGAACGTCCTTGTTTTTAGGTAACACATACTGAAGTATTTTGGGGTCAGGGATCATGCGTCATCCATTTTTTTTTAAATAATAATTTATTTTTCCAGTGTTCCAAGATTCATTGTTTACGCCCCACACCCAGTGCTTCATGCAATTCACGCCCTCAATACCCATCACCAGGCTCTCCCATCCCCCTACCCCCTCCCTTCCAAAACCCTCAGTTTGTTTCTCAGAGTTCAAAGTCTCTCATGCTTCATCTCCCTCTCTAATTTACCCTAATTCACATTTCCTTTCTTTCTCCTAATGTCCTCCATGTTAGTCCTTATGCTCCACAAGTAAGTGAAACCATATGATACTTGATTTTCTCTGCTTGGCTTATTTCACTCAGCATAATCTCTTCCAATCCTGTCCATGTTGCTACAAAGGTTGGGTATTCATCCTTTCTAATGGAGGCATAATATCCTATTGTATATATGAATGGACCATATCTTCTCTACCCATTTGTTTGTTGAAGGGCACTTTGGCTCTTTCCACAGTTTGACGATTGTGGCCATTGCTGCAATGAACATTGGGGTACATATGTCCCTTCTTTTCACTGCATCTGTATCTTTGGGGTAAATACCCAGTAGGGCAACTTCAGAGTCACAGTGTAGCTCTATTTTTAATTTTTTAAGGAATCTTCACACTGTTTTCCAAAGTGGCTGCACCAACTTGCATTCCCACCAACAGTGTAAGAGGGTTCCCCTTTCTCCACAGCCTCTCCAACACTTGTTGTTTCCTATCCTGTTGATTTGGCCACTCTGACTGGTGTAAGGTGGTATCTCAGTGTGGTTTTGATTTGAATTTCTCTGATAGTTAATGATGATGAATATTTTTTCATGTGTCTCTTAGCCATTTATACGTCTTCCATGGAGAAGTGTCTGTTCATGTGTCCTGCCCATGTTTTGATGTGATCATCTTTATTTTGGTTGTTGAGTTTGAGGAGCTCTTTATAGATCTTGGATATAAGCCCTTTGTCTATAATGTCATTTGCAAATATCTTCTCCCATTCTGTAAGTTGCCTCTTTGTTTTGTTGACTGTTTCCTTTGCTGTGCAGAAGCTTTTTATTTTGATGAAGTCCCAAAAGTTCATTTTCGTTTTTGTTTCCTTTGCCTTTGGAGATGTGTCTTGAAAGAAGTTGCTGTGGGCGATGTCAAAGAGGTTACTGCCTGTGTTCTCCTCCAGGATTTCAATAGAGTCCTGCCTCATGTTGATGCGTCACCCATCTTAAAAATCTTTCTCTCTCATCTCAGTGGGAATAAGATCCCAAGAACCTGCAAGAGACAGTATGACCAACAGGAGGCACTGGAGAGCCTGAGTAACTCAGGGATCCAAAGCAGTCACCTGGATGCCTGCTTCAGAAGGGTCTCCGGGTATTGAGGGTGTGAATTGCATGAGCAAATCGCTTAACATCTCTAACTGTCCTTTGTTTCCTCTTGGAAGGATGTTAAGAAAAATACCAGCTACCTACACTTATTGAAAGCTCTGTATGTGTCAGGCACCATGTCGAGCTTCTGAAGTAGATATATATATTCTTAAAGATTTCATTTGTTTATTTGAGAGAGAGAGAGAGCATGAGAAGGGAGAAGGTCAGGGAAGAAGCAGACGACCCATGGAGCTGGGAGCCCCATGCAGGACTCAATCCTAGGACCTCGGGATCATGACCTGAGCTGAAGGCAGTTCCTTAACCAACTGAGCCCCCTGGCACCTACTCTTGAAGTATATTAACAACAATCTTTGACAAAGGAGAAGACAATCACAGAGAGTAATGTCGTTTGCTCACTTTTACACAATCAACCAAACACTGAGATCAGATGTGGTAGATCTACTATGTCTGATCTACCAGCACTCCCGTGAGGTTCCAGAGAAATCTGCCAAGTGCTCATTTTGTGCCTGTGCCCCCAAAAGATGCTCAGGAAAGGTTAGCTGGTCACCAGTGTCACCCTCATCACCAACACCAACTGCCTTAGCTGGATTCTGAGTCCTCAGTGCATGGGTCCCTCTTCTTCCTCAATCTTCTGTCGTTTCATCAACTAATGTACTCTATAAGTTAAACACCAGATATCTCAGAAGAGCTAAAGAAAAATTAGAGGTAACATTAAGTGAATATATTTTTCTTCTAACAATCGTAACTTCATAGCTTGGTAACGTGAAATGGAATAGTATGATGCATCTAAATGTGAGGACATTTTTCATACTACTTGATTCTTTCCATAGGACACCATAGAGCTGGGGGTGGGGGTGGGGGGAAGAAAAGATTTATACTCAATCATTACCATGGTGTATGTATTTTGAATATATATTTAGGCTTTTCTCCAGAAATCGTGCTAATGAGTCTTACCTAGGAAACAACACTGGGTGTCATTCAAACCAGTGGCTATCACATGGGTCATTTTCCTGGGTTCATGTATTTGTTTGTTTGGTTGTTTCTTGTTTTTAAGGTTTTGTTTGGCTCTTTACAGAATGGACTTTGATGATTTTCACCTGGTTGGTGTTGAGACTGAGTGAATGGGCCATCCAGTCATGTTCTTTAAACTCAAAAGGAGACTGTATGCACCTCATAGGGTTGCTATAGCAGATGACCACAGATGGGGTAGCTCATACATAAATCCATTTCCTCACAGTTTTGGAGGCCAGAAGTCTGAGTTCTGGGTGTCAGTCAGTAAGGCTGGTTTCTCCTAAAGTCTTTTCCTTGGCTTGCAGATGGCTGTCTGTTCCCTCTGTCCTCACATGGTCTTCCCTCTGTGCATGTCTGTGCCCTAATTTCCTCTTCCTATAAGGACAGCAGTTACATTGGATTAAGGCTCACCCTAGTGACCTCATTTTAACTTAAATAGCTCTTTTAGGTACCTGTCTCCAAATACAGTCCCATTTTCAGATACCAGGGATTAGGATTTCAACATATAACTTTTGGAGACACATAATTCAGCCCATGGTAGAAACTTACAGGAAGAGGAAGAGAAAATCCAAATAGAGGTGCCTTCAGTTCTAGAAAGAAATAGTCCTTGAAGCCTGCTGTTGTAAAACACTAGGTGTTTAACTTCCAATGCTGCCTGTCTCTCACCTGTATCAGCTTTTAAGAACTAGTCAGGTGGAGGTTCCATCCTAGCAAAGTTTCCAGAATCCTGGGGCACCTGGGTGGCTCAGTTGGTTAAGCAACTGCCTTCAGCTCCAGGTCATGATCCCAGAGATCCGGGATCGAGTCCCACATTGGGCTCCCTGCTCAGCGGGAAGCCTGCTTCTCCCTCTCTCACTCCTCTTGCTTGTGTTCCCTCTCTTGCTGTGTTTCTCTCTATCAAATAAATAAATAAAATCTTTTTAAAAAAAAGTTTCCAGAATCTGCTTTTATGTATCCATAGACTCCTTCTTGAATCCTGCTGACCATCCCTTGATATTCTGCTCAGCCGACTCTATACCATCACGTTCAGGGTAGTTCTCAGTGCCCAGGAATATAAATATAATATGTGCATAATATTTTGGCACCGTTGCTGAACTCAACACTCAGCCAATATGGCTAAGCAACTTGGACATAATCCATCCTCTTAATAGCTGATATAACTTTAGTACTTTATTTACTACAAACATTGAATTTTGCCTTCAGGCCTCATAGAGAGCAGCACTGACGACTCTCATAAACATATTTGAAATGCTTCATGTAGCAGACACAGCTGACTAGAAGTGTTTCTAGTATGCTGTGACAGGGTTGGGGGAGAAGAGTCTGTGAAACCGCTAATCGAAAATGAAAGCCTTCTGGGTCTCCCCCAGAATCCCCAACCCACATGACTTCTGCTGTAGGGCCCAGAGACCTAGAATCCTCGGTCAGCTAGAGACTCTGCACCAGATTTAGACCCCTGTCTCTGTTTCCATGTCTGTGAAACCCGGACCAAAAATATATGTTCTCTTCCCCTCAAACTGTTATAAGATGGTAAAACATGAGATGGGACGCTAAAACAAACTTGGTGAAAGTCCAAATCAATGAAATAATGTAATTACAATTCTTACCTGTGAGAGCCAATTTAAATCCACCAAATTTGTTGTGTTTATTCTGGCAATGTCTACCAGTTTGTGCTCATTACCAGATAGAGGCCGAATGACTCTCGGAGAAGAACTTTGCCTTTGAAATCCCACGAGAAGATTTAGATCAACGCTTTTGTTGTTGTAGATTACTTCACCGATTCCTGACAGCTCTAGACTTCCATACTGTACGATATAAGACACAAGAGTAATTGTACACCCTTGAAACTAATATAATGTTATTTATCAATTATACTTCAATTAAAAAAAAAACCCACAGGACATACCATGACCTTGGTCTTAACAAGAATTTACCATCAAGTTTCCATTTTGGATGCACTTATTATCCCAGAACTACATATTTTAAATTGTTAATCTGTTAAATTTTCTATGATTTGTATTTTGCCACAGATTTTTAAAAAGTATTTGTCATCCAAAAAACAAAAAGAAGTTCAATACTGTAATTGTGATTTTACAGGGACTCAAGGAGCGGACTGCAGTATAACATATGACCACCAGGGGGAAGCATAGACCTGATTCTGCTTCAGCCTTCACCAGGCTTTGGAAGTGGGTTTTCTCTTATAAAGTCCCCACCCTACCCCCAGGAAAACCTTTCTGAGCTGCAGGATTTGGAAGTGACCCGCGGGGCAGGGGCATAGCGCCCCTAGTAGCAGGCCTTGCCTGAGGAGAATTCCAGCCCCTCCTTCTCTCCCATGACTTGCTGGGTGGGGGACTCTGGGCTGCTAAGTCTGGTCCCAGGTAACAGGTGTGGGGGAAGACGCCAGGCACCTGTCTCTATTATACAATATACAAGCATCAGAACTGACTGTTTTCCAGGCCCTGGCTCTTTCCGAAGTATCAGGGAGCAGGCACCAGCCTAGGATGGGGGGGTGGGGGAACCAGAGGCATCCTGGAGCAGGTACACCAAGAAGGTTCCCAAACCTGGTCAGGAGAGAACACGAGATCAGAGAAGTCTTAGGAAAGATGGTTAGTAAAGAGCAAAGTATTTTATGTTCACATTATTTTGTATTTCCCCAGTGTTTTATCCTCATTCCTCATTAGCTCCTAATTTTGAACCATCACCCTCGCGTTATAGATGCAAGAATAAAACTCCAGAAACCGGCACTTTCAGCAGAAAGCAGACACAAGAGGAACCCCAACTTCCCTTGGCCCTTTGTGGCTAAACACGCCAAGCCTTGGGAAGGCATGTAACCTCTGAGGGGAAAAAGAAAACCCCAATCCCAGAACCAAGACAGATTGGAACCAAGGTGGAAAGATCGTGTTACAACAGAAGCAGAACCATCTTATGCCTTCTGGCTCTGAATTTGTGTGGCAACCAGCATAACCTGTTCTGTCAAGCAAAGAGGAGGGCAGGCACCAGGGAGCATTGCAGGGACAGATATGTGGTGACAAGGTCAGAGGGGTCACAGCGCACTCTCAGCTCAGCTCCTCCGCGGTTCCCACACACGGGCTCCCCATTCATGCCTGTGATTGATGCTCCTGGAAATTCTGTCTGTGAGCTCCTTCTGGGGGATGACCTGCATCGCTGGGCAGGAGTGGGTGACAGGATGAGTAGGTGAGTGTGGGCTATTCACAAGAGTGCAGCCTTTGATGGAGCAGAGCAGAGAGTTTGGCCGAAACTCAACACCTCTCAGAAGTACAGATTAGTCAAGAGGAAGAAAGGAGAACGCATTGTGGAAGTTTTCAAGAAGGAGACAAAGATGCCTGTGTTTTGTGTCGCTCAGCTGCCTCGAGAAAATGTCCATTTGTTTTCTTTACACTCCTTTTACATTTTAAGTGGAATCCAGTGAATGTGTCTTTTCAGGGTTCGCAATTTCACCGTTTTCACTACACCTCATGTTGCCGTTTTAATGAAGCATCATTTTTCCAGAGGGTGTGGGAACAAAACTTATTTAATGACCTCTCAGAGCAAACACTGAGTTCTTCAAATATTTCCCTGAATTAACCCACCCCCCACCCCACAGTTCACTTCCTTTTTCAAATACCGGTTTGCCAGTTTACCGCAAACCAGTAAACAGGGCTTTTCTTTAGGCTCAAGCCACAGAGTTCCTGTCGAGTCTCCCTGCCTGGGAAATCCGTGAGAAACCCCAGACTCCAGGGTCTCGGCCGGACCCCGCCCCCCAGCCGTGAAACACGGGGCCACGTGCCCTGTACTCCTGCAGCACCCAGCTTTAGGGGACTCGGCAGACTTGAGATAACCTTGCAGATTGTCTAGCCCCATCGCTCCCTTTACAGATGAGGAAGCCGAGGCTGGCAAGTGGAGGCATGCAGAGACTACCTGGGGTGTCACGGACAGAAGGCCATCAGCAAGGCTGGCGTCGTGTGGCTTCCACGCCTTCTGCTTCAGCATCGCTTTAGGGCAGTTATAGGAATGCCTATCCCCGAGCCCTCTTCCAAATCTACTGAAGTGGCATTTTGGGGGCTGGGGTGGGAGGGCTGGGAACGTACATCTTAACAACATGCTCCCCACTGTGGTTGTGATGCACACTAACTCTGGGGAAGCACTCGCAGTAGTAGGAAAAACAAGCTTAGATCAGACATACCTGGGTTTGAATCCCATCTCTGCTACTTAACTCTGCACATTTAACAAGCGAATGCCTCTGAACTCAGTTGCCTGACCTGTACTTGGGGGAGACTGCTGTGGGGGCTATGTGGGGCACACTTAAGCCCCAGGGTCTGGCCCTGGGATGCACCTAGTGTCACCTGTCCCTTTGAGATGGCTGGATTTGAACCCCAGAGCCTCATTTATGGATTGTATGAGTTTGGGCACATTATCTGTGTCCTCTGAACCTCTATTTCCTCATCCATAAGGCAGAGATAATAATATCACCTCCTCCCAGGAACATCGTGAAGGTTCACTGTAGTATGTTGTAGCAGCATGGACCAGTCATGAAAGAAAATCACTTTAGGTCTTTCAGACAGAATTAATTCAAGGCAAGAATTTGGTTCCATGGAAGGGGGAAGAGCTAGGGAGCCAGACCAGATAAAGAAGCTATCTAGACCTCAGTGGCTCGATGGTGGCTGGGGGTCAGGAACAAACAAGGAAATGCTGGACACACACATTGAAGACGCTTACCGCCCACCCCAGACACAAAGGAGGCGCTCCGACAGTGCTTAGCATCCTAACTGTTACCAACAAAATTAGCAGCCGAATGGAAAGACTGCCTTTCATTTGTCACATACAGACATCTTTTCTCCGGGGCTGGTTGCCATGTGGAGGAAAAGTCCTGAAACTCAAGTCCCAGAAAATGAGCCTCAACTTCTTCGTGTAGGAAAACATAAATCATACACTATTTCATAAAGTAGCCTCAGGATGTAAAGAGGTCACAGACGTGCAAGTACTTTATACCCTACGAATCCTGTGCAAATACGGGATGTGTTTGCATTCTCGGAGAAGGCGATGCTTTCAAAACATAGCAGTCCAATTCGCCACGACCCACATTTCAATATACTTTTTTTCCAATGGATTTTTCAAGTTTGTCATTTTCTTTTCAGGAATAGAGATAGGATGCAATTGGAGCAAATACTATTAAATATAGGGTTCAGTGCTACCAAGGCAATGTTTAGCTCCCCTGAGAACCGCTTAGGCAATGGGATGGCACCCTGTTCTGTGAAAAGAAGATTCGTACGGATCTTCACAAGTTAAACTGTCCAGTTTTGTTGACCTCCACTGATCCAGCTGGTCAAACGATGGCTACATAATAATATAATATATATCATAATGAAAACTATTATTCAACTACTCTTCTTACATACTTTGCAAATGCCTTATCATCTAATTTCTTATATAATAATGATTCCTATTATGATTACTATTTCCATTTCTCAGCTAGAAAATCACCGATGCTTCGAATGGCCAGTTATTTTGCTCAGGGTCGCTCAGCTTGTCACCAGCAAAGGCAGGATTTGGTTCCAAGTCTGAGTTCGAAACTGAGCGTTCTCTGCCTCCCTCCGCCATTTGTCTTTGGGGTACTGGCCACTGAAAGAAATGATTCTGTGTCATCAGTTTGAGAGGAAAGAGCCTCAAACTGAGAACAAGAATAGGTGAATTCTAGATGGCCTGGCTATGGATGGTCCTGTGTTCTCACCCACAAAATGAGTCAGATTGCAAACTTTATAGCTATAACATTTGATAAGTTTCATCAACTCCCCATTCCTTACCAGCGTAGACAGCGTAGATGTTACCATTGGGCTCAGGATCTCTCTTTTTTTTTTTTTTTTTAAGATTTATTTATTTATTTGACAGAGAGAAACACAGTTGAGAGAGGGAACACAAGCAGGGGGAGTGAGAGAGGGAGAAGCAGGTCTCCAACCAAGCAGGGAGCCCCATGCGGGGCTTGATCCCAGGACTCCAGGATCATGACCTGAGCTGAAGGCAGTCACTTAACCAAATGAGCCATCCAGGGACCCCTGGCTCAGGATCTCTCCTCAGTTCCTGGCATTTGGTATCTTCACAATGAAACACTGTTCACTCCTGCTTTTTTCTCAACAAAAACAACATTGTTTCTCAACAATGTTAATTGATTGGTGTGAACCATTATTTTAGGCATTGACTCCAAAATTGAGTCTTAATTCACTTTTTTAAAAATATTATAATTTTCTCCCCAAAGTATTACATTTTTTATTGAGGCCCATTTTATTTTGTTGGTTTTAACAAAGTCTGTGCGGGGACGAGGCCAGACTGCCAGTGTGCCTTCGGCTGTCATCACTCACATAGCAACTGGCAAAGCTTATCTGGGGTCGGTGAGCCAGGCAGGGGGCCAGGACCCAGGCACCATGAGCACAGCAGCCAGGGTGGCCCAAGAGCAGAGAGAAGAGAGGGGACACTGAGGCCAGTCTGGAAACACAGGCACAGTGGAGCGATTGGAGGCTTGAACGGTACCGCTGATCAGTCCGGGCCTTCTGCACCACCTTGGGAGCTCCCGTGCAAACTCTGAAGAAGGAAAACCAAGCCCCGACATGCATGGCTTGACATTTGCCAAGAAAGGTGAAAGTCAACTGTCTGGCTGGGAAAATGCCCAAGAGGGACCAACGAGGATTGAAGGTATTTGGAGTTGGAGAGAATGACAAAAAAACCCTCATTTTCCCTGGACTACAATGTAGAG
The DNA here is from genome assembly GCA_004023965.1 of Spilogale gracilis. Taxonomy (NCBI): domain Eukaryota; kingdom Metazoa; phylum Chordata; class Mammalia; order Carnivora; family Mephitidae; genus Spilogale; species Spilogale gracilis. The sequence continues at coordinate 3,759 of PITA01028639.1, read as the reverse complement.
TGTCAAAAGGGGTAGCACTGAAGGACAATCCCCAAGAACATGAAAAATGTTTGTCCCGAAAGAGTTAAACTGGCAACACTACACCTAATGAAAGAAAGTCATCTGGGGGTGGGGGGCACCTGGGTGACTGAGTAGGTTAGGCATCTGCCTTCGGCTTAGCTCATGATCTCAGGGTCCTGGGATCAAGTCTTGTGTCAGGCTCCCTACTCAGTGGGGAGCCGGCTTCTCCCTCTCCCATACCCCCACACATACCTCTCTCTCAGATAAATAAAATTTTTTTAAAAAGTTAGTTATCTGGTTACTCCAAGAGACACTGAAATGTGTTCAGAAACACCCAAAGTTGGGGCACCTGGGTGGCTCGGTTGGGCGACTGCCTTCGGCTCAGGTCATGATCCTGGAGACCGGGGATCAAGTCCCACATCGGGCTCCCTGCTCGGCAGGAAGCCTGCTTCTCCCTCTCACTCCCCCTGCTTGTGTTCCCTCTCTGGCTGTGTTTCTTTCTGTCAAATAAATAAAACCTTAAAAAAAAAAAAAAAGAAAAGAAACACCCAAAGCACCAATGAGGAGGACTCAAGATTTACCACAGAGAGGCTGGCTTGGAGTGTGATAGCAACTGGGTGAGCAGGAACTTAGTCCACTGTATTGAACCACACTGGGAGAAAGACAGAACCTGAAAACTCACACACTGAATGGGTAACCTTGCAGATCCAGAAGAGGTTGTACACACACAGGTTCTCCTGAAGTGAGGGGCAGAGTGGCCCACAGAGCCCAGGACTACAATCAGTGGACCTGAACATATATGGCTGCTGAAACCCCATGCAATTAATTCTCAAAGTCAAACAACTTTTCTTTACTCTGATTCACCAGGAAATCTCCTATTTTAATTTTCCTCCCCAAGGAGAGCTGCCAAAAGAGAGATAATAGGCTCATCGTACTGACCTAAATATTTCACTCAAAGTAATGTTCAGAGTTCTCATTGCAAAATAATACCGGCACTTCCATTTATACATCAGTCTCTTATCACCTGGGTTAATGAGAGTCTGCTCCTGAGAGCTGGATCCACACCAAGTATGTTCAAAATTCTAAATGTTGGAGACTCCAAAGTTGGGGACTCTACCTGAGATAGTATAGCATCTACAGAAGATAAACGCCAATTTAGGAGTCATGTGGACATTGACAACAACAAACCTTCCTTAATAATATCCCAACACTGCCACATGCCTGTGTTCAAATTTTAACAAGTAACAATACTGAGTGTATATGTGTCGGCTCAGCTCAAATGTTCCACAGTGTAAAGCAGTTTTCCTCTAAACCTGGAAGAATTATTGCTTTGGACAAGACCTGTGTTGCCCAAAAGGATTCAAGGTCTTTGAACCATAAGTGAACTCAGTAACCTCCGGCTTTACACTGTGAATGAGGACCAGGTAGTTGAGACTTGATGAGTCATGGAACAAAATCAGCAGTTTCCTAAGTCACTCCAACTATGCGTCCTTCAGGGCCTCACTTACACACGCGTCTGGGATTTCTACCATTTCTTAGCAATTTAAACTGTGAGTGCCAAAAAAAAATCAAATAGCACTCTGGTCATAAGCAGATAACCCACAATAGCTATTTTGGAATGGTGACATTCTAAAAGTTGAGAAAGGGGAGACATTATCACTGGAAACAAATTAATCTGACCCATATAAAAGTTTTAAGTTTCTCTGAAGGTAACTATCACAGTTGTTAAGGCAAACAGATTAGAAAAATATTTGTAGCAAGTACAGCAATAAAAGAGCAATAAAATGAAACATTTTGTTAAAAAAAAATTCAAATTTCCAGGGGTGTCTGGGTGTAGCTCTGTGGGTTAAAGCCTCTGCCTTCGGCTCAGGTCGTGACTATGGGGTCCTGGGATCAGGCTCCCTGCTCAACAGAAAGTCTGATTCTTCCTCTCTCTCTCTGCCCCTCCCCTCCGCTGATGTGCTCTCACTCTCTCTTTGAAATAAATAAAATTTAAAAAAAAAGGGGGGGGGACACCTGGTGGCTCAGTCAGTTAAGCATCTGCCTTTAGCTCAGGTCATGAACCCAGGGTACTAGGCTAGAGTCCCACATCCAACTCCCTGCTCAGCAGGGAGACTGTTTCTCCCTCTGCCTGCTGCTTCCCCTGCTTGTGCTCTTTTTGTCTCTCTCTCTCTGACAAATAGATAAATAAAATCTTTTTTAAAAATCTTGGGGCACCTGGGTGGCTCAGTTGGTTAAGCAACTGCTTTTGGCTCAGGTCATGATCCTGGAGACCCCAGATCGAGCCCCACATCAGGCTTCCTGCTCCGCGGGAGGCCTGCTTCTCCCTCTCTCAGTCCCTCTGCTTGTGTTCCCTCTCTAACTGTGTTTCTCTCTGTCAAATAAATAAATAAAATCTTAAAAAAAAAAGTTTTAAAAATCTTAAAAAAATATTCAAACTTCCTAATAATAAGTCAAAGTGTGAATGTGAAAAGGGAGAAAATCTGTTATGTATGTATTTAAAAGTAAGCAAGAATACCTAGCAAAGGGACTCCTGCATGGCTCAGTCCATTAAGCGTCTGTCTTTGGCTCAAGTCATGAGCCCAGGGTCTTGGGATCAAGTCCCTCATTGGGCTCTTTTCTCAGTAGGGAGCATGCTTCTCCCTCTGCCTGCCATCCCCCTGCTTGTGCGCTCTCTCTCTCTGATAAGAAAGAAAGAAAGAAAGAAAGAAAGAAAGAAAGAAAGAAAGAAAGAAAGAAAGAAAGAATATCTAGCAAAAATTAAGCTAGGAAGAAAATAAGATTCTCGCATGCTGCTGTTAACAATGCATATTTACATAACTCTTCTCGACTTCATTACACATCAAGAGTAACAGCATCATTTACATTCTTTCACAAGGAGCATGACTTCAAGGTTTTTAGCTTCAACAAAAAAAATTAAAGGAGAAAAAAGCTACATGCATTAACATAATAAGGTTAGTATTATGTGTGGTGGAAAAAACTGAAAATAACTGAAATTTTCAACAACTGAGAAACAGCCAAGCTGTTTATGATGCACAGCTCAGTAGAATGTGATAGTCATTTAAAATTGTAATGTTTAGGTCTGTGTAATATTTTGACAAAATGTTTAGAATATGCAAACAAAAGTCTGAAGATCTGATTTGAAGTATGTTACAAATACAGTTATGAAAATATGTGTGTGAACAAAGTCTGGGAGAGAAGAGGAAATAAGAAAGCTCTTGGTAATGTATTTAAATCCCAGCTTTATCATTACTGGCTGCAAGGCATTGGGCATGAAACTCAATGTCTCTGTGCCTCAGTTTTCCAGTCCTTAAAATGGGAATCATGATAATAATACTTACCTAGTAAAGTTGGCATACAGATTAGATGAGTTAATGTAGTAGAAAATGCTTTAAAAATTTTGTATTTAGTGAATAGCACAAAATAAATGCCACACAAATGTTTACTATTGGCCATTAGATTATTCTTCATCATATTATTGCCATAGTCTTTATAATACATAAAAATTAGAAAAGATAATTTTTTTTACACTGTTGGTGGGAATGTAAACTGGCGAAGCTGCTTTGGAAAACAGTGTGGAGATTCCTTAAAAAATTAAAAATAGAGCTACCCTATGACCCTGCAATCGCACTACTGGGCATTTACCCCAAAGATACGGATGTAGTGAAAAGAAGGGCCATATGCACCCCAATGTTCATCGCAGCAATGGCCACAATCGCCAAACTGTGGAAAGAGCCAAGGTGCCCATCAACAGATGAA
>PITA01028638.1:0-19062 GCA_004023965.1 Spilogale gracilis | reverse complement strand
TCCACTCTGTTCCATTGGTCTATTTCTCTGTTTTTGTGCCAGTACCATGCTGTCTTGGTAATCACAGCTTTGTAATAAAGCCTGAAGTCAGGTAATGAGATGCCCCCAGCTTTGCTTTTCTTCTTCAGCAATTCCTTAGCGATTCGGGGTCTTTTTTGGTTCCATATAAATTTTAGGATTGTTTGTTCTAACGTTTTAAGAATGTTGGTGGAATTTTGATCAGAATGGCACTGAAAGTGTAGGTTGCTCTGGGCAGTATAGACATTTTGACAATGTTTATTCTTCTGATCCATGAGCATGGAATGCTCTTCCATCTTTTTGTGTCTTCTTCAATTGCTTTCATGAGTGTTCTGTAGTTCCTCAAGTACAGATCCTTGACTTCTTTGGTATGGTTTATTCCTAAGTATCTTATAGTTTTTGGTGCTATAGTAAACAGAATCGATTCTCTGATTTCCCTTTCTATTTTTTCATTGTTAGTGTATAAGAATGCAACTGAATTCTGTGCATTGATTTTGTATCCTGCCACATTACCGAATTGTTGTATGAGTACTAGTAGTTTGGGGGCAGAGTCTTTTGGGTTTTCCACCTAGAGTATCATGTCGTCTGCAAAGAGCAAGAGTTTGACTTCCTCTTTGCCAAACTGGATACCTTTTATTTCTTTCTGTTGCCTGATTGCTGTTGCTAGGACTTCTAACACTATGTTGAACAGTAGTGGTGAAAGTGGGCATCCTTGCTTTGTTCCTGATCTCAGAGGAAAGGCCGTCAGTTTTTCCCCATTGAGGATGATATTCGCTGTGGGTTTTTCATAGATAGATTTTATGAGGTTGAGAAATGTTCCCTCTATCCCTATACTTTGAAGAGTTTTGATCAGTAATGGATGTTGGATTTTGTCGAATGCCTTTTCTGCATCAGTTGAGAATACTATGTGGTTTTTCTCTCTTCTCTTATTGATTTGCTCTATCACGTTGATTGTTTTGCGAGTGTTGAACCACCCCTGCATCCCTGGGATAAAACCCACCTGGTCATGGTGGATAATCTTTTTAATGTATTGTTGGATCCTGTTAGCAAGGATCTTGTTGAGAATCTTGGCATCCGTATTCATCAGAGATATTGGTCTGAAGTTCTCCTGTTAGCATATTTAAGTTAGCATATTTAAATTAGATTGCATCTCATCTATAGCCTTTCTAACCTCAGCTTTCACTTCTGTTACTATGGCTTCCACTTTGAGACTAATGTTCTTTTCTAAATTAACTATTGCTTGGACTCTTGCTGCCCTGAATTCCATTTCTGTCATATTGTTTATGTTCATTTCCAGTAATTCTGTGACCGAGGTTCCAGTCTCGGGGTTCTTCTTCTGTTGGATGTTCCTTCTCCGAGTCATGTGGGGAGGAGTGGTTGAGGGGGTGTATGGCTAACTATATCAGCCACTATCTAGGTGGATTGGTCATTGGAAGGTTTTGGAGCAACCAGAATTCACCACCGAAAAGGGAGGAGAAAGAAAAAAGAAAACAGAAGAGAGGAAGCAAGAAAAGAAACCCCTGCCAGAGTGGGGCTCGGTGGTAGGATTTATATGGTACAAAACTGTTGCAGGGTAAAGAAAAGGGTTATCAAGGGTGAATGAAGAGATCTAAAAGCGAAGCCCAACCTATATGACCCCCAAGACCAGTATTTATATAATACAAAAGCAAAGACAATTACACAGACACACTGACAAACTATAGTGGGAAGGTGAAGGTAGACACTCCTTGTGGGCAGGGAATGTGTTTCAGATGCTCCCGAGTTTGTCTTGTTATTATTGTTGGAGGAGCCCACTTTCAAAAGATATAGGGAGATTAGAAGTGGTTGTATCTAGGGGTAGTACTGAATAGGGATGTGGGATTGACTTGAGGCTTATAACTACATGTACACGTAAAAGAGAGAATAAAGGAAAGAGGAGAGAAGAAAGGGGGAAACAGAGAAAGCAAACAGGGAAACAAGAGGCAACAACAAGAGCAGAAAATACAGGAGTGTGTTTGAAAATTTCAAGGTAAAAAAAAATTATGGGGTGTTGTATTAAGTATCACGTTGTGATAAAAAGGGGTTAAAATTGAAAGAAGAAAAACCACGAGAATGTATTTTTAAGCTTAGAATGGAAGCTTTAAATGTAAAAATAGAAAAAAGTTTAAAAAAGTAAATAAGGTGGAAAACTATCAATAAGTTGTAGGGCTTTTGGTACTTGTAGTCAGTGCCAGGAGTTTAATAAATCGCCTTTCCCCCGATATGGGGTTTTGCAGATTGAGTGTTGTCCTCCTGAGCTTCTGGCTTACTTTCTGGGGGTAGGGCCTGTGGCGCATAGTTTCAGTCCTTCTACCTGGGCTGCATCTCTCCGCCCCCTTGCTAGAGGCTGGTCTCCATGGTATCCAGGTTATCAGGTTATAATTCTCTGGTGGCGGAGTGTTCTTTTACGTCCTTTTTCAGCTGCTGAGGAAGTCAGGTCGGAGCAAGATGTCTGCGCCCAGACCTCCTTCCCAGAGGGAGCCTTTACACAGAGAGGGGCTCTGTCCCACCTCCCGGTTGGCAGCCTGTCACAGCCTGGCACGCACAGAGGCTGGATTGATCTCTGCCCACGCCCCCCATTTGTTGCTTCACTCCCGCACCTCAAAACCACAACTCCTTTTGGATTGTGCGACCTTGTCTGTGCCCCGGGACCTGAGGTCTCTCCAGTCCCATGCAAGTCTGTAAAATCGCCTTCCCTGGGGGGTCCGCACCCGGCCCACAGGGTGGAGAGAAGTGGGAGAGAAAGGCAGCGGTGGAAAAATGGAATCCACACCCACCGCTCTTGCTCAGATCCCCCGTGCCGCAAAGCCCTGCTTCTCTGGCTTAAGCAGTGGGGGGATAGATTCCACACCCTAGCCCCTCTAAGTTCCCTGGATCTGGGGGGGCACTTCCTCTCCCTGCAGATTCCCGTCTCCCTGCTGCTGTGGAGGAAAAACTGATCTTGCACCTCACAGGGCACTCTCTGTCCCTGCGGGTCCCCGTCTTCCTGCTCCGGTGGTGGCAGCGGTGGCGAAAGAAAAGTCTCCTTGCCTTGCCGTGGGCTCTCCTGCGCTCCCGTTTCTGTTTTGCACCAATTCAGACCGTGATCTGCTGTTATTCCTCACTCACAGAGCTCTTTCCGTTGGGGTATTTGCTTTCAATGGTTCAGTTCTGCGGGCTTCCTCCCCCACTCCCCTGTCTCTGGGGGCAAGCCTCTGGTCCCTCTCACTTGTTTCTACCTTTTTGCAGATGGTTTTTGTCTCCAGAAGTGCAAAATATCACATTTCAGGCTGATTTCTTGGGTGCTCACAGTAGTCCTGCAGTGTTCCTTTTGCTGGTATTGAGTGCACTTTAGGGAACTCCCCGAAATGCGGTCACCTGGTCTTCCGCCATCTTCTTCTCCCCTAAAATGAATTTTTTAAAACATTTCTGTAGTAGTCCCATCTATGAATTATTGAATAACTTCCAACATCAAGGAACTCATTTCTTTATAATAAAATATTATCAGTGTTGGGTTAAATACCCAAAGAACAAATAATCCCATCAAGAAATGGGCAGAAGACATGAAAAGATACTTCACCAAAGAAGACATCCAAATGGCCAGTAGACACATGAAAAAGTGCTCAACATCACACAGTATCAGGGAATTACAAATCAAAACCACAGTGAGATACCACCTTACACCAGACAGAATGGCTAAAATTAACAAGTCTGGAAATGACAGATGGTGAGGATGCAGGGAAAGGGGAACCCTCCTACACTGTTGGTGGGAATGAAAGCTGGTGCAGCCACTTGGAAAAATGTATGGAGGTTCCTCAAAAACTTGAAAAAAGAGATACCCTGTGCCCCAGCAATTGCACTACCAGGTATTTACCCCAAAGAAGCAAATGTTGTGATCGGAAGAGGTACCTGCACCCTAATGTTTATAGCAGCAATGTCTGCAATAGTTAAAGTATGGAAAGAGTCCAGATGTCCATTGACAGATGGATGGATAAAGAAGATATGGTGTATATATATGGACTATATGTGAGGTGTATATATATTGGTAGAGGTTAACTCTTATCTATCCATGCAATACCTCCTGTAGTTCAGAATATTTCACATTGCAGAGTCAAAGAAGAGTAGTAAAAAGAAAATAGACTGCTCCTTAATTCTAATTTTGACAGCACTTGAGAAATAATTTTTCAAACTCCTGCAAGTCATAAATTCAGTTTTCTGAATATATTCATATATATATGAATATATATTCATACACACAATGGAATACTATTCAGCCATCAAAAATGAAATCTTACCATTTGCAATGACATGGATGGAACTAGAGGGTATTATGTTAAGCAAAATAAGTCAATCAGAGAAAGACAATTATCATATGATATCACTAATATGTGGAATTTAAGAAATGAGGCAGAGCATCATAGGAAAAGAGAGGAAAAAATGAAACAAGATGAAACCAGAGAGGGAGACAAACCATAAGAGACTCTTAAACATAGGAAACAAACTGAAGATTGCTGGAGGGGAGGGGGTAGAGGGATGAGGTAACTGGGTGGTGACACTGTGGAGGGTATGTGATGTAGTGAGCACTGGGTGTTGTATGGAACTGATAAATCATTGACCTCTACCACTGAAACTAAAGATATATTATATGTTAATTTTAAAAATAATAATAACACTGAAAGTTATACATTTCCCTTAGGATATCATGTTTGTGTCATCCTATAATTGTTATTTTCACAATTATTTAATTCTGAGTATTTCTTAAATTTCCATTATGATTTCTTTGATTCATAAGTAATTTATAAAATGTGCTTTTTAACTTCCAAGTGTATATGTGAATGTGTCTATTTTTATTGAGATTTGTGTTACTGATTTTTAACTTAATTCCATTTGTGGCCAGAGAACTTAGTTTGTACGATACTATTTCTTTGAACTTTTTGAAACCTTGCTTCATGGCCTTGTGCATGGATGATCTTTATAAATGTCCCATATGTGCTTGAAAAGAGTATATGATCTCTAACTGTTGAATGCAGAGTGCTGATCATTATGTTTTTGCTTAAAGAAATGTTATCATTTCAGTTAGAAATGGATTCCTGCCTCCTTGCAACCCATAAAATAATATATTATGCTGGCTCAACTCAGAACAATTATGTCCTTTCCTTCAACCAGCAAAATCTATGGGATCAGTTCAATAGGTACCACTTTCTTTCTTTATGACATTTCCCTTAATATTGAAAGCTCTAATTTCTCCTCTTAGTCTACTTCCCTCTAAGTTAAGTCATTCATTATTCTTATTAATTCCTGAAATAGCTTAAAGACTTATCTTCAGATCAGTGGATTTCTTCAGAATGCATCCCAATTTGTATGTTTTCTGTTAAATGTAATCAAGAATTGAATGAACACCTATTTCACAGTATTAGGGTTCTCCAAAGGAAAAAAAAATAGTAAGTAAGTAGGTTCATATATAAAGATCTAAATGTGAGACCTGAAACCATAAAAATCCTAGAAGAGAACAAAGGCAGTAATCTCTTTGACATTGGCTTTTGCAACTTCTTTCTATATATATCTCCTAGGCCAAGGGAAACAAAATCACAAATAAACTATTTGGCCTTCATCAAAGTAAAATAAAAAAAAAAAAAACTTCTACACAGTGAAGGAAACAATCAACAAAACTGAAAGGCAACCTACAGAATAAGAAAATGTATTTTCAAATGACATATCTGATAAAGCATTAGAATCTAAAATATATAAAGAATTTATAAAACTCAACACCGAAAAAGAAAATAATCTGATTTTTAAAAATGGGCAGAAGACATGAGTAGACATTTTTCCAAAGAAGACATATGATGGCCAAAGACACATGAAAAATGTTCAACATCACTCATCATCAGAGAAATATATATAGAAACTATAATGAGATATCACCTTAAACAGGACATAATAGATAAAATTAATACAAGAAAAAACAGGTGTTGGTGAGGATGTGGAGAAAAGGGAACCATCTTACACTGTTGGTGGGAATGCAAACTAGCATAGCCATTCTGGAAAGCATTATGGAGATTTCTCAAAAAATTAAAAATAGAACCACACTATGAACCAGAAATTACACTACTAGGTATTTACAAGAAATACAAAAATATTAATTCAAAGGAATCCATGTACCCAATGTTTATAGCAGCATTATCTACAATAGCCAAATTATAGAAACAGCCCAAGTGCCCAATGGCTAGTGAATGTATAAAAGAAGTAGAATATTACTCAGCCATAAAGAGGATGAAATCTTGCTATTTGCAATGACATGGATGGCGTTAAGGAGTATTATAATGAAATAATCCAGTCAGAGAAAGACAGAGACACTCTATGATTTTACTTAATGTAGAAAAAAACAACAATGAGCAAAGGGAATAAAGAGAGGCAAACCAAGACACAGATTCTTTTTTTTAAAGATATATTTTATTTTATTTTAGAGAAAGAGCATGTGTGAGGTGGGGGAGCATTGAGAGACAGCAAAAGAGACTCTCAAACAGACTCTGTGTTGAGTGCAGAGCCTTAGGATCTTAAAGATATGCCAGATCTACTCCATTAAACAACTGGGCTTAAAAAAAAAAAATTAAGGGTGCTACACCACAGTATACTCACAGGAAATCCAATAAGGAGGACTTATCTCAAAAGGATTATCAATATAATTTTTGTCTAAATACATGGATGATAAATTGATATCCATATTTTTATAGTCATAATTTTTTAATATCACAATGTTTTACAGTAACTGTATCACATTGTACTGAAATAGAAACAGTACCCCCCAAAAAATACTCTTGAATCCTTGAGTTTGTTTGGGTTTTTTTGTTTGTTTGTTTGTTTGTTTTGCCTAGAAGGTAAGAGGCTGAAAAACTCAATTGCAGACACAAGTCATTCATTACAAAGAAAGGATAACTAAAGGCATAGGGTCAAAATTCCAATAGACACAAATAGAAGCTAAAGAAAACAGCTCTCTGTAAGGAAGATTGAGCTCTAATGAAGGGACTGAGAACTTGTCCCTGACTTCATTTCACAATTGCTGTGGACCAATACCTGTTTTGTACCTCCTACTTTTCTAAGTTTTGAAAAGTACATAGTGTTTATGCTATGTCTATCCTTGTGTTGTATGTTTGGTGTGGGCAATAACATGCCTCTTTAACTTATGAGTCTTCAGATTTAAAACAAGAAGAGTATTCAAAGAGCTATATTAAGATAAGATATATGAGGAGATTAATGCAAGCCTAGGTGTGATTTAAATAATATTTTGGAACTCAAGCCTGAGCCTGATACAGTGAAAGATAAAATTCTTGTTTGTTGCTGGCAGGAAGAACATATATTTTACATGTAGGAATGTGAACTCTGATGGCCAACCAGCAGACTAAAGATTTATTTTCCAAGGAGGGGTATTAGATATTATCCATCTAATATACTCTTTTAGAACTTGTCATTGAAAAGGTATATAATTCCTTTCTTTAATCTGGGCAGAATTATGACTCAATGGTAAGAATGTGGCAGAAATGTGTGACTTTTGAGGCTGGGTCAGTAGAGTCTGACTACCCTTAGAGAAACTAGACAACATGAAGAGGCTACAGATAGTCTGATCAGTAGCCCCATTAAGGTCACAGTCAACACCAAGACACCCACAGAATATGTGTGTGAAGGAACCTGCAAATTATTCCAGACCCAGTCATTGAGTCAGCCCAGTAGTAAAGGTTTCCCAACTAGAGTCTTAGAAATTAAGGAACATTTCCACTATGTCCTTTCTGAATATTTGACCCATAGAGTCTATAAACTTAGTAAAATGAAATTTTATGCCACTGTTGTTCGGGTATTCTTTTTAAAGTAAGCAACATTAGCTGGCACAGTATATTAACTTTCCATTAGAAATAAGGTTAATTACCATAAAATAGAATACTAAACAGAAACAAATAAACCAAACAATATTTCAAACAAATACAGTTGCTACACTAAAAGGGGTAAAAATAACAAACTCAGGGAGAAGCAAGATGGTGGAGTAGGAGACCTAAATTTTGTCTGGTCCCAGGAATTCAGCTAGATAGTTATCAACCCATTCTGAACACCTAAACTGAACAGGAGATTGAAGAGAAGAATAGCAGCAATTCTATGAACAGAAAAGCAACCACTTTCTGGATGGTAGGAATTATAGGAAAGTGAATCTGAGGTGGGAAAACAGACTGTGGTGGGGAGGGAGCCTTTGCCAGCTCACTCCTGGCAAGTGAGAGAGTGGCAGGGCACATAATCAAAACTTTTACAAGTGTGCTCTATGGAGAAATATCAATCCAGTGGCTAAATGGGAGGTAAAATCCTCATTGGGTCACTATGGTCTCAGGACACTTGGAATCACAGAAAGACTGGGGTGCCTGAGTCCAGCAGAGCTCCAAGGTATTGGAGCAGGGAAGTCAATAGCCAAAACAGAGCTGAGGAGTGGGCTCTCAGCTCAGGGGTGTCATAAACCGAGATCAGTGGCACAGTCTAGGCCACTACTCTTGGAACAGGGATCTTGTCAACAAGTGGCAGATCCAGGGAGACTCCCCTTCCTCCCCTGGGAGGAGTGGCAGGGGAGCACACTGCAGGAATCTTCTGGGTTTGTAAACTGTGAACAGGGTCAAGCGCCAGAGATAGAAAAGCTCAGTCACAGACCAGGTGAGCACAGAATGCAGCCAGAGACCAGGGAGACAGGATTGACTGACTTCTCTGAGGGCACACTGAAGTGGGGGTGCTGAGCTCTCAGCTCCTCCTGGCGGAGACCGGAGACCGCAACCTTCATTCTCCTGCTTCAAAGCTGTACAGAAAGCATTCAGGGAACAAAAGCTACTGAGAGCAAAACCAAGCCGATTACTCAGCCAGGCCCTTGGCAAGGGTGGGGCAATTCTTCCTTGGGCAAACACATTTGAGAATCCCTGCAGTAGGCCCCTCCCCTAGAATATCAGCAAGAACACCCAAACTTTAGTTGTAGGGGCATATAGCACCTAGAATTCATGGTGTGTTGTTTGTTTTGGTTTTTTTTCATGATTCTTTAGTCTTTCAAAGTTAAATTTTTAAAATTTTCTTTATTTTTCTATTTTCTTAATTTTTCCTCTTTCCTATTCTAACCAACATCTTATCTGATCAATACCTTTTTTAAAATCTTTTTTAATTTTCATTTTTATAGTAATATTCTATCTCTCCATTTTATTTAACCTTATTTTTTGTACACATATAAGTTTTTCTTTCTTTAAAATTTTGGGATACAGTTCTTCCTAACAGACCAAAATATACCCTAAATTTAGTGTATGGCTTTGTTCTAGTCTCCCACTTGATCATGTATTCTTTTTTTTTAAATTTTCTTCTCTATTTTTTCAACCAAATTGTTATCAATTCTTTTTTAAAATCTTTTTTTAATTTTCATCTTTGCAGTCATATTCCCTCCCTTCATTGTGTTTGCATATATATTTTTTTTCTTTCCTTAAAATTTTGGAGACAGTTTCTTCTAAAATACATTCAAAATCAAGTGTGTGGCTCTGTTCTATTCACCAATCTAATCATATATATATATTTTTCCTTTCTTTCTTTCTTCTCTCCCCTCCCCCCCAGTTTCAGGTCTCTTCTGATTTGGTTAGTGTATATTTTTCTCGGGTCATTGTTACACTTTTAGCATTTTGTTCTTTCATTCATCTGTTCTCTGGACAAAATAACAAGGCAAGAAAAACTCACCAAAAAAAAAAAAAAGAACAAGAGGCAGTACTAACTAATAGAAAACTAATAAATGTGGACATTAGTAAGATGTCAGAACTGGAGTTCAGAATGACAATTATAAAGATGTTAGCTGGGCTTGAAAAAATCATAGAGGATACGAGAGAATCCCTTTCTGGGGAAATAAAAGAACTAAAATCTAACCAAGTTGAAATAAAAAAAGCAATTAGTGAGATACAATCAAAAATGGAGGCTCTTACTGCTAGGATAAATGAGGCAGAAAGGAGAATTAGTGATATAGAAGACCAAATGATGGAGAATAAAGAACCTGAGAAAAAGAAAGATAAACAACTACTGGATCATGAGGGGAGAATTCAAGAGATAAGTGATACCATAAGACAAAACAATATTAAAATAATTGGGATCCCAGAAAAAGAAGAAAGAGAGGCAGAAGGTATATTGGAGGAAATTATTAGTGGAGAACTTCCCTAATTTGGGGAAGAAAAGCATTAAAATCCAGGAGGTACAGAGAACCCCTTCAAAATCAATAAAAATAGGTCCACAATGTGTCATCTAATAGTAAAACTTACAAGTCTCAGAGACAAAGAGAAAATCCTGAAAGCAGCTTAGGACAAGAGGTCTATATTATTACCTACAATGGTAATAATATTGGAATGGCAGCAGACCTATCCACAGAGACTTGGAAGGCCAGAACGGATTAGAATGATATAGTCAGAGCACTAAACAAGAAAAATATGCAGCAAAGAAAACTGTATCCAGCTAGGCTGTCACTGAAAATAGAAAGAGAGATAAAAAGCTTCCAGGACAAACAAAAGCTAAAAGAATTTGCAAACAACAAATCAGCCCTACAGGGAATATTGAAAGGGGTCCTTTAAGCAAAGAGAGAGCCTAAAAGTAACAGACAAGAAAGGAACAGAGACAATATATAGTAACAGTCACTTTATAGGCAATATAATTGCACTAAATTCATAACTTTCAATAGTTACCCTAAATGTAAATGGGCTAATGCCCTAATCAAAAGACACAGGGTACTGGAATGAAAAACAAAAACAAAAACTCATCAATATGCTGTCTGCAAGAAACTCATTTTGGTTTAGAATGTTTAGAGGTTTAGAAACACCTCCAGATTTAAAGTGGGGGTGAAAAACAATTTTCCATGCTAATGGACATCAAAAGAAAGCTGGGGTGGCAATCCTTTTATTAGACAAATTAGATTTTAAGCCAAAGACTATAGTAAGAGATCAGAAACGACACTATATCATACTTAAAGGGTCTGTCCAACAAGAATATTTAACAGTTTTAAATATCTATAGCTCTAACATAGGAGCAGCCAATTATATAAACCAATTAATAATAAACCCAAAGAAACATATTAACAATAATACAATAATAGTAGGGGACTGACCTCTGCACTGAAATGGACAGATCATCTAAGTAAAAGATTAACAGGAAATAAAGGCTTTAAAAGACACACTGGACCAGATAGGCATCGTAGATATATTCAGAACATTCCATCCCAAAGCAACAGAATACACATTCCTCTCTAGTGCACATGGAATATTCTGCAGAATAGATCACATCCTGGGTCACAAATCAGGTCTCAGCTGGTACCAAAAGACTGGGATCATTCCCTGCAAATTTTTAGACAATCTTGTCAACAAGTGGCAGATCCAGGGAGACTCCCCTTCCTCCCCTGGGAGGAGTGGCAGGGGAGCACACTGCAGGAATCTTCTGGGTTTGTAAACTGTGAACAGGGTCAAGCGCCAGAGATAGAAAAGCTCAGTCACAGACCAGGTGAGCACAGAATGCAGCCAGAGACCAGGGAGACAGGATTGACTGACTGAAGTCAGTTATTATTTGTTTGAAACTAGAACTCAAACACAAGAGTAAAGTTGGAAAGAACACAAATACATGGAGGCTGAAGAGCAACCTACTAAAGAATAAATGGGTCAACCAGGAAACTAAAGAAGGATATTTAAAAACTTCATGGAAACAAATGAAAATGAAAACACAACTGTTCAAAATCTTTGGGATGAAGAAAAGGCAGTCCCAAGAGGAAAGTATAAAGCAATACGAATATTTCTCAAGAAACAAGAAAGGTCTCAAATATACAACCTAATCCTACACCTGAAGGAGGTGGAGAAAGAACAGCAAAGAAAGCCTAAACCAAGCAGGAGAAGATAAATAATAAAGATCAGAGCAGATATCAATGAGAATCCAAAAGAACAATAGAACACATCAATGAAACTAGGAGATGGTTCTTTGAAAGAACTAAGAAGATTGATGAAACCCTGCCCAAACTTAACAAAAAGAAAAGAGAAAGGACCCAAATTAATAAAATCACGAATGAAAGAGGAGAGATAACAACCAACAACAAAGAAATGCATACAATTTTATGAACATATTATGAGGGGCCGTGGGTAACTCAATCAGTTAAGCAGCTGCTTTCAGCTCAGGCCATGATCTCAGGGTCCTGAGATCAAGAAACATCAGGCTCCCCACTCAACAGAAACATCAGGCTCCCCTCTGCCTTTGCTGCTCCCCTGCTTGTATTCTCTCTCTGTGCCAAGTAAATAAAATCTTAAAAAAAAAGGAACATTTTATAAGCAACTATAGGCCAGCAAATTTGACAATCTGGAAGAAATGGATGCATTCCTAGGAACGTATAAACTACCAAAACTGAACTAGGAAAAAATAGAAAACTGAAACGGGCCCATAATGAGTGAGGAGATTGAAGCAGACATCAAAAATCTCCCAACAAACAGGAGCCCAGGGCCAGATGGCTTCCCAGGGGACTTCTACCAAACATTTAAAGAAAAATTAATACCCATTCTAAAACTGTTACAAAAAATATGGAAGGAAAACTTCCAAACTCATTTTATGAAGCCAGCATTGCCTTGATTCCAAAACCAGACAAAGATCCCATCAAAAAGGATTATGGACCAATATCCCTGGTGAACACGGATGCAAAAATTCTCACCAAAATACTAGCCAATAGGATCCAATGGTACATAAAAAGGACTATTCACCTTGACCAGTGGGATTTATTCCTGGACTGAAAGGTTGGTTCAACACCTGAAAATCAAACAATGTGATTAAATACATTAATAAAAGAAAGACAAGAACCATATGATGCTCTCAATAGATGCTGAAAAATCATTTGGCAATATACAGCATTCTTTCTTTTTTTTATTTTATTTTATTTATTTGACAGAGAGAAATACAGCTAGAGAGGGAACACAAGCAGGGGAGTGGGGGGGGGGGATCAGGCTTCCCACCGAGCAGGGAACCTGACGTGGGACTCAATCCCGGGTCTCCAGGATCATGACCTGAGCTGAAGGCAGTTGCCCAACCAACTGAGCCACCCAGGCACCCCTACAGCATTCTTTCTTGATCAAAACTTTTCACAGTGTAGAGATAGAGGGTACATACCTCAATTTCATAAAAGCCATCTAAAAAAACCCACAGTGACTCTCATTCCTAATGGGGAAAAACTGAGAGCTTTTCCCCTAAGGTAAGGCACACTGCTTCGCTGTCCACTCTCACCACTTCTATTCAACATAGTACTAGAAGTCCTAGCCTCAGCAATCTGACAACACAAAGAAATAAAAGGCATCTGAATCAGCAAAGAAGAATTCATATTCTCACTCCTTATAGATGATATGATACTTTCCGTGGAAAACCCCAAAGACTCCACTCCAAAACTTCTACAAGTCATACTGGAATTCAGTAAAGGGTCAGGATATAAAATCAATGCACAGAAATCAGTTGCATTTACATACATCAACAACAAGACAGAAGAAAGAGAAATTAAGGAGTTGCTCCAATTTACAATTGCACTGAAAATCATAAGATACCTAGGAACAAATCTAACCAAAGAGGCAAAGAAACTGTACTCAGAAAACTACAGAATACTCATGAAAGAAATTGAGAAAGACACAAATGGGAAATTGTTCCATGATAAATAATTAGAACAAATATTGTGAAAATATCTATGCCACCTAGAGAAATCTGCACATTTCATGCAATCCCTATCAAAATACCATCAAGGTTGGGGTGTCTGGGTGGCTCAGTGGTCAAGCCTCTGCCTTCAGCTCAGGTCATGATCCCAGAGTCCCAGGATTGAGCCCCGCATTGTGCTGCCTGCTTGGCAGGAAGCTTGCTTCTCCCTCTCTCACTCCCACTGCTTGTGTTCCCTCTCTGGCTGTGTTTTTCTCTGTCAAAAAAATAAAATCTTTAAAAAAAAAATACCGTCAGGGGCTCCTGGGTGGCTCAGTTGGTTAATCGACTGCCTTTGTGTCAGGGACAGTGCGTGATCCGTCCCTCCTGCCATGCCACAATCAATACCAATATACTTAATAGTTTAAATGTAATATACTTAATAGTTTAAATGTAGTTACTTAAAGTTTCCATGACCACCCATTCACCTTTTGTCTGTGTGACCACTCTGCCTTGCACGGCCAGAGGAGAAAACATTCCATTGAGATAATATAAGACAGACCCAACTGTTTGCCTAAAGCTAAATTGATGTGACTGCAGGTGGACCAGGGTCTGTTTCTGCCCACAATTAGGGATGCTCTGTCCTAAGTTTATGGCACCTGAACGGCACCGATGTCTTGGAGAATTTATGATGAGGAAACCTGAAAAAAGTCTGTGTAAGCTCTTACAAATATCTCTTATCATACACCCTTCCCTCGAGATGATCTGTAACTAAAAATCTTTAAATAAAGAACCCTGAAGACACAGTTTTCAGGAGATCCCCACACCACTCTTCGAGTCTGGTCTCCTCATATCACCAACTCCGTCACCACCTTCTAGAAACCCTGACTGTTGCTGGGGCCAGCTCCCGGCACCTTTGGCTCAGGTCATGATCCCAGATACCCAGGATCGAGCCTCGCATTGGGCTCCCTGCTCGGCAGGAAGCCTGCTTCCCCCTCTCTCACTCCCCCTGCTTGTGTTCACTCTCTCACTGTGTTTCTCTCTGTCAAATAAATAAATAAAATCTTTTAAAAAAATGCCATCAATGTTTATCAAAGAAATGGAACAAATAATCCTAAAAATTATGGAACCAGAAAAGACCCTGAATAGCCAGAGGAATGTTAAAAAAAGAAATACAAAGTTGGCAGCATCACATTTCCAGACTTTAAGCTCTATTAGAAAGCTATAATCATCAAAACAGTATGGTACTGGCAGAAAAACTGACACATAGATCAATGGAGCAGAATAGAGAACCCAGAAAAGTCCAGTGGAAAAAAGACAGTCTTTTCAACAAATGGTGTTTGGAAAACTGGGCAGCCACATGCAGAAGAATGAAACTGAACAATTTCCTTACACCACACACAAAAACAGACTCAAAATAAGTGAAAGACCTCAATGTGAGACAGGAATTCATCCAAATTCTTGAGAAGAACACAGGCAGCAACCACTTCGACCTCAGCTGCAGCCACTTCTTCCTAGAAACATCGTCAAAAACAAGGGAAGCAAGGGGAAAAAATGAACTATAGGGACTTCAAGATCAAACCCTTTTGCATAGCCAAGATAACAGTCAACAAAACCAAAAGACAACTGACAAAAACGGGAGAAGATATTTGCAAATGACACATCAGATAAAGGGCTAATATCCAAAATCTATAAAGAACTACTCAAACTCAACACCCAAGGAAAAAATAATGCAATCAAGAAATGGGCAAAAGAAATGAACAGACATTTCTGCAAAGAAGACATCCAAATGGCCAACAGACACATGAAAAAGTGTTCAATATCCTTCAGCATCAGGGAAATACAAATCAAAACCACAGTGAGATACCACCTCACACCAGTCAGAATGGCTAAAATTAACAAATCAGGAATCAACAGGTATTAGCGAGGATGAGGAGAAAGGTGAACCCTTGTACACTTGGTGGGAATGCAAACTGGTGCAGCCACTCTGAAAAATAGTATGGAGTTTCATCAAAAAGTTGAAAATGGAGCTACTCTAAGACCTAGCAGTTGCACTATTAGGTATTTACCCTAAAGATATAAATGCAGTGGTCTGAAGGGGCATGTACACAATATTTACAGAAGTAATGTCCACAATAGCCAAACTATGGAAAGAGCCTAGATGTCCATCAACAGATGAATGGATAAAGAAGAAGTGGTGTATATATACAATGGAATACTATGCAGCCATTAAAAAACCTTGCCATTTACAATGACAGGGATGGAACTACAGGGTATTATGCTAAGCAAAGTAAGTCAATCAGAGAAAGAAAATTATCATATGATCTCACTGATATGAGGAATTTGAGATACAAGACAGAAGATCATAGGAAAAATGAGGGAAAAATGAAACTAGATAAAACCATAAGGGTAGACAAACCATAAGAGACTCGTAATCTCAGGAAACAAACTGAGGGTTGTTAAGGGGAGGGGAGTGGGAGGGATGGGATGGCTGGGTGATGGACACTGGGGAGGGTATGTGCTATGGCGAGCACTGTAAATTGTGTAAGACTGATGAATCACAGACCTGTACCCCTGAAACAAATAAAATATTATATGTTAATTGAAAAAAAAATAAGAAACTCAAGTAACATGACCTGCCCAAAGTCAAAACAGAACTGAAAAGAAATACTGACCTCTAGTTAGTAAGTATCTTTTTCCCAGTGTGGGTTAACATTTCTGAACTACTTTGTATTTCTATAGTATTAATCAAATGATTAATATATTGGATAACAGAGGTGATTTCTCACTTTAGAGAAAGAGTTAGAAATACAGAAAAGGTAGAAACTAATATCAATTATGAAGTGTTACACTGGAATTAAAAGTATTAGAGTAAACTCATTTATTTGTGAATGAAAGGCAGACAGAAAGATAGATGATAGATAAATGTACAATACTGGAGGAGAAGAAGAAGGAGGAGGAGAAGGAGGAGGAAGTAGAAGAGGAGGAAGGGGAGGGAGGGATGAGGAAAAGGAAGGAAGGAGGAAGAGGGGGAGAGAGGAAGAGGAAGATAAATAGATGGTAGATAATGATAGATACATGATGATAGATATAGATAGATGATAGATAATAGATAGATGATGATAGATAGATGATAGATAGATGATAGATGATAGGTAGATGGATGATAGATGATGATGATTGATAGATGATAGATAGATGATAGATGATAGATAGATGAAGATGATAGATGATAGATGATAGATGATGATAGATGATAGATAGATAGATAGATAGATAGATATAGATATAGATAGATAGATATAGATAGATAGATAAGTGATTTCCTAAGCCTGTCTACTAAGAAGGCCTAAAAGCAATGAAATCTTAGTGCCATAGGCATAGATCTTGGCTCCTAAATACCATTTGCCACTCAAAAGAACCAAGGGTCTTTGGAAAAGTGAATGATTATAAGTCTAAGCAGAGCACCTGCAAGATGATTCTCAAACACTTTATGAATTAAAGTAAAGGTGCTCTCAAAAAATGATGGAACATTGTCCAAAGGATATGGAAATCAGTATCAGGGGACTCCTACTGGCCAAATCTGAGACAATTGAGGCACTGAAGTACATAAAATGTGAGTAAAAAAATGTGAGTAAAGTAATCCATGGGTCTGTACTGATATTAATAAATGACAACATTTATTTAAAAAGAAAAGGTTGGGGAGTTCTTCCTTACTATATGGAATTCCAACTAATAAATGTAGAACAAATTATGGAGTTAGAAAATAAGTTTGGTCACATAGTAAGTATTTCAGAGAAGAATTATCAATAAAGGTTAAACCTAAAGGATAAATGTTTCTATGAGAATAAGCTATTTACAGTTTTAGACTCATGTCCCCACAGATTACTTATTGATTACAATGGGAACAATAATAACTTTGCAGTGCAGAAATCTGGTAAAAACTATCAAGTGACCAAATTTAACATCACAAGTAATGGAACAAACTTTGAAACCATGCACCTCCTGACAAGCAGTGTGTAGGAAACTGTATCACGGGATCCTGTATTCCTGATAAAAATGCTTAACTTTGGCATAATCACACAAAAAATCAAACATATACCAAAAAGTATTTAGAAAATAAATTGTCCTGTATCTTCCAAATGTCAAGGTCACAAAACACAAAGAAAATCTTAAGAACTTTCTTCATGTTAAAGGAGACTAAAAAGACATTACAATTAAAAGCAATGTATATTTGACTAAATGCTGAGTCAAAAACAAAAATAGCCATAAATGGCCTTAATGAGATAATTGGCAACACTTTAGTATAAGCCACAGATTAAAAAATAACATTGTATAATATTAAATTTCCTGATTTAAATACCTATATTATGGTTCTGAAAGAAAAATTTTCTCTGTCCTTAAGTAATACTGAGTAAAATATTTAAGGATGAAGTACATACTTAATGCCTGTCAGATGACTCAATGTTTTATTCCCAGTTTATTTATACTCTATTTACTCAAATGACACAATGTGCTTATGTGTGTGGAGGGGTGCAAATAGAGAGAGAAATGGAAGGAACAAAGAGAGATCATGAAAGAGAAAATGAAGAAAAAATGAGCAAGAACGAGCAGATGAAAAGCAAGTAGGAGAGAATGTTAACAAATTGTTTAGCTGAACAAGGGTTACTGGGATTTCTTTGTACTGCTCCTATCATTTTTTCTGTAAGTTTAAAACCATAAAATAAAATCATCCTCAGTTAAAAAAAAAAAAAAAAGGGTATCAGTGACAACCTGGAATGTTCAAGCCAGTCACATCAAACACATTGCAAGCTCAAAAGAACAGATTTTGTATATATGCTTAATTATTATAGGACAATTACCTTTACCCTCATGTCTCAATTGTGATAATCATAAGCTTATATATTCTCAATTTTTTTTTGAATTCCACAGTCACCTTAAGACTAAGTAGTCAGATTTACTAAAGTATAGGACATCTGCCTTTGGCTCAGGTCATGATCCTGGAGTCCTGGGATCGAACCCCACATTGGGCTCCCTGCTCAGTGGGAAGCCTGCTTCTCCCTCTCTCACTCCCCCTGCTTGTGTTCCCTCTCTAGCTGTGTTTCTCTCTGTCAAATAAATAAATAAAACCTTCAAAAATATAAAAAAATAAAAATATACGATAAAAGATGTACCTGTTGTGGAAAGAGCCAAGGTGCCCATCAACAGATGAATGGATAAAGAAGATGTGGTACATATATACAATGGAGTACTATGCCTCCGTCAGAAAGGATGAATACCCAACTTTTGTAGCAACATGGACTGGACTGGAAGAGATTATGCTGAGTGAAATAAGCCAAGAAGAGAAAGTCAAGTATCGCATGGTCTCACTTACTT
>PITA01028637.1:0-19070 GCA_004023965.1 Spilogale gracilis | reverse complement strand
TTTTTTTTTTTTTAAATATTTTATTTATTTGACAGAGAGAAATACAGCCAGAGAGGGAACACAAGCAGGGGGAGTGAGAGAGGGAGAAGCAGGCCTCCCGCGGAGCAGGGAGCCCGATGTGGGACTCGATCCCGGGTCTCCGGGATCATGACCTGAGCCGAAGGCAGTCGCTTAACCAACTGAGCCACCCAGGCGTCCCGGTTAAAATGTTTTTCAATGTGCAGTCTTTTTAAAACTTTATGCTTGATGGGACGCCCGGATGGCTTACACCTGCCTTCTGCTCAGATTATGATCCGGGGGTCCTGGAATGGAGCCCTGCCTTGGGCTCCCTCCTCAGCTGGGAGCATTCTTTTCTCCCTCCCTCTGCCACTCCCCCTGCTTGTGCGAGCTTTCTCTCTCTCTCTCTGTCTGTCAAATAAATAAATAAAATCTTTAAAAATACTAATAATAAATAAGTAAATATCGTGTTTGATTACACATTAACAATTTCCAGTTAATCCTTTTCATTATTTAACACAAGTCACTACCTTATTTTTTTTATTAAAAACACCCACAGTATATTTTTTCAAAACTTAAAAACCCTTTGTTCACATGTACTTTATAATAGTGAGAAGAATATACTGTGGAACTGGCAATTTGATGTTACTTCAATGACATATTCATCGATGTGGAAGGACCTTACTTTCATAATTTAATCCTCACAACAAACAGAGAAGGTAGTACAGGTGATTTCTATTATCCACTTCACCCTCTCCCTTCTAAGAGAAAATTAAGTCTTGGGCTATTTTAAGTTTTTCTATTCATTTATAAATTTATGTACTTATTTCTATTTGTATTAACTTATACATCTATATTTTATTTTAAGGGTTTTATATTTTGGTGGTATGTCTCAAAGGAATTAAGAACAGGTTCTTCACATATCAGTTTCTACCTTCGATAATTTATTATGATATCTCTCTGACTTTGATGAGTGAAAATGAATAGGTTCCAGAATGCTATGATTGAACACTGTATTTAGTTTTCACATATGCAGAAGATAATGTCTCCACTGTCAATGCCAGAATTTTCTCTCACTCTATGAACGGGATGAAAGTCAGTTTGCTCTGTCGAGATTAATTTATTAGAGCGAAATTCGCATCTTAGCAAATTGTGTCAGGCCATTTTCCTAACCCAGTGGTTAAAAGCCATGACTCCAAGTCTCATGCCCATAACTGCTATGAGGGAAGCCTGGGTTTCAATCCTGGCTCTGCTTCTAACCGGTCTAATTTCCTGTGTCTCCCAGTGCAAGGCATATAAGCTCTTTAAACCTCAATTTCATTATCTTTAAGAATAGAACCAGTGATAGAACTGTCTCATAGAATGGTTTTAAAAATGCAGCTAAAGATTAAATGCAAAGTTTTATCATGAGGCTAGAGGTAAGATCAAGTGCTCAAACAATATTCAATTATCATCATCATCATCATCATCGTGAAAACTCTTTTTGTCAAGATGCACCTCTAGGGCTTACTTGCAGGTCTATAGGGAAGGAGGAAAAGAAGGAAGAAAGAGAACAGCAAAAGAAGTAGGATACAATAATAGTGAGGATGCTGAAATTATAAAGGATTTGGGAGGGGAAGAACTGGTTGGGAATTAGAAAGGAGAGTGAGCGACCTGGGCCCATCCACATGGTTGCATTCCAGATGTTCATGAGTCCCAGGCACTTTGACCTTTGTGGACCCCTTCTTTTGTGAAAGAAATACTTAAAATCATATTTTGCAACTGTGTGAATAGAAAGATGAATATATATGCATATGTGCATGTACTCACACACACATACACACTTGAAGGGTTCAGTTTTTCCTTTCAACTAGAGAGGAAATTTGAACGTTTTCTTGGGCTCCTAAAATTAGTACTGTGATCCACAGGGAAGGTCCCCGTTGTGCATAATAGAGAATTTGGCCCTACTCTTCTACACCTTTCCGAAGGATGTATAGCAAAACATCCATATCATTATCAATGACCTGGGCTATAGACATTCTTTCAAGTCTTGTCAATTGTTCTTGACTTAAACACGTAGCCCTTTGCAGGTGTTTCAGGTACTGTGTGCAGGGACTGAGCACGCCTTTACCAGCATTCTTCAAGAGCCTCTGTAGCAGGAAGGGGAGTAAGATGTCATTTCCTCGAGCAGTTTGCACACCAAGATATTTTGATGTCAGTAGCTTCCTCAGTGGCCAGTAAGCATTCACATACATCGAGGCTCAGGAATTTTTATTTCACATTGTTTTCTTAAAAAGCCAGTGAAGGGGCGCCTAGGTGGCTCAATTGATTAAGCCACTGCCTTCAGCTCAGGTCATGATCCTGGAGTCCAAGGATCAAGTCCTACATCTGGCTCCCTGCTTAGTGGGGAGTCTGCTTCTCCCTCTGACCTTCTCCCCTCTCATGCTCTCTCTCACTGACTCTCTCTCTCAAATAAATAAATAAAATATTTTTTAAAAAGTCAGTGAAGATAAGAAGGGTGTGTTCTTTAGTCATGATCTGTTTTAGTACTTATATAAATTATCTTTCTGAGCTGGTGAAAAGAGCTATGTTAAACACTCACCTCATGAGTTAATGTAACTTATGGTCAGATAAATTACCAGTTAAATAAAAACTTTTGCTCAGCACATCTGTTCTCCATGTTTCTCCAAGTCACATCTGCTCCTTTTACAAGAAGAAACAAACTTTTACTGCTGTGAGTGCAGCAGCACCAATACAAGAGAATGAGATCTTCCTAGCTTCAGCATCCAGAAGGTTCTGAGTACAGCCTTCTGCTGTATATGTACACTCATTTTTGTTCGAAGTTTCCGTTTTGGCATTCTAAGAATTAGTCCTCTGATTTGTGAACTGTACAGGGAAATAGAAAAGAACTCTGACATATCTTTAAATAAAATACTCTGTGAGAGTAACCAGATTTCAAATGTGACATTTGAAACTTTGAGGGAGGCTGTGACTAACAGGGAAGCAGATAAAAGGGGTTTCTTTTTTGATAACTCCAATTCCTGATACCCGCTTCTTTGTGGACTTTAATTACTCCAAAGGGCCCCTAGATCTTTTATCTCTCTTTCTCCACTTCTTCCCTATTTTTCTTTTCCTTTTTTTAAAAAAAGATTTTATTTATTTATGTGTGAGAGAAAGAGAGAGAGCATGAGAGGGGAGAAGGTCAGAGGGAGAAGCAGACTCCCCACTGAGCAGGGAGCCCAATGTGGGACTCGATCCCAGGACTCCAGGATCATGACCTCAGCTAAAGGAAGTTGCTTAACCAACTGGGCCACCCAGGCTCTGTCTTCCCTATTTTTCAAGTGCAAACCAACTCTAGCAAAAATACACAGCAAGACAGTGGTGACGGTGGTAAGAGAGGGGGAGAACGTGGGTGCTCGGTTAGGCATTTTACAAGATCTTCTCCCCCTACCAAACCGAGCCTAGAACATGACTCATGGTTTGAAACAGCCGTCTTGGCTTCATCAAACAACAGAATTTGATGCAGTATAAGACAAGTCGAAGGGGCGCCTGGGTGGCTCAGTTGGTTAAGCGACTGTCTTTGGCTCAGGTCATGATCCCAGAGACCGGGGATCGAGTCCCACATCGGGCTCCCTGCTCAGCAGGAAGCCTACTTCTCCCTCTCTCACTCCCCCTGCTTGTGTTCCCTCTCTGGCTGTTTCTCTCTGTCAAATAATAAAAAAAAAAAAAATCTTAAAAAAAAAAAAGACAAGTCGAAGCAAACAATTCTGCGGGCTGGTGGTCTTTAATGTTTTAGAGGAAGCAAAGTACCCTTTTGCACATGTGATGAAAGTTTCGACCCCTTGTTCCAAGCAATAATACACAAGCATACACAATGCTGTATACAATTTCAAACCAATGAAAAACCTTGGGTAAAAAATTCTTACCCTAACTCACAATCTGATGCAGAATATCACAGACAGCAACAAGCAGAATAAGGATAGTTTTACTTCTGGCATAAATAAACATGATTATAATTCAATTTATTGAACACCTACTTTGTCCTAGAAACTCTCTTAAGTGTTATTTCATTTGTTGTTTTCATGGTATAAAACATAGTATCTGTATAACAATATACCATTTTGGAATTATGTGTGGTTTTCCAATGATCTCTGTTAGCCCAGAGAATCAGCAGTTCTTTTAGTTCTCCAAGCAAAATGCCACCAGATCTAATATTGCCTTGGAACTAAACATCTTTGAGAAGCCACCTGGCTATTGTTTTCTTCTCACGGGCTCAGAGAGTGGTTATGAGTTGTACGTAATGGTGGTCCTGGAAACACAAGGAAAATTAATAATATGTCATTTAGACTGTTTATATTGTCCTCATTAGTCAAAGCCATTGATATGCTTTCTTTCATCAGGCTATAACAAATTGTTTTTTGTTCAAAGAAAGCTTGGCCCAATGACTGAATTAGGTAATGCTGAGAAAATTTCCACATGCATCCGACCAACTGTAACATGTCCCTCAGTACGTATGTGTTGTAGGAATAAGGATGAGGGAGGAGTACTCCTTGCAGCTGGTTCACCGATTACAGACTGAAAGTTAGTTTGACATCTGTTCCCTGAAGGCAGAATTAGGACACTTTACTGCCTGACATATTTAACTTCTTTTGAAAATGATGCTAATTTAACTTTTTTTTTCTTTTTTATACACATCCTTTTTTTAGGCAGGACTAATGAGTTTAGAACATGACCTCATTCTTCAAAGCAGACCCGGTCTCTCTACCCCAGTGGCCCCCCCAACTCTTTAGGATCTCAGTCTTCAACAATGGGGGGCAGACTTTCACTGACATTCCTCTGTTTTTACCTCGTCTACCCCACCCCCACCCCAAAGGCTTGAGAATGGTTATTTTAAAGTTAAATTACTGTTATAATTAAGAGGCCCTGATTTTACAAGTTTAAGAAACACCAGGAAGGGAAATTTTTCCTTTAAGTGGAATAACCTTTCTTAAATACTTTGGTCAGATATTGTTGGTACAGTCTGATTTTGAGTCACAGTTCACCACTTACTTACATGTTGAAGAATTTGGGTGGGTTACTCATCCCTCAGGTAGGGGTATAATCGTACTGATCCCATAGAGTGGTTTTAAGGAAATACTGAGTTAATACTGGTGGAGTTTGGAACAGTGCCTGGACACAGACAGAACTCAGTATACATATTTGCAAAATATAAATAGGTAAATAAAATGCCTTCAGTTTGGTACAAGAGGAAAGTTTAAAATGTTTTTTTTTTAAGCAGGTCTAGTAAACTTAATGGAGATTTTTAAATTGCTAATATTCAAGGTTAGATTTAATAAGATATAAAAACATGAAGGGCTTTACAAGAACAACCACCCGTACTAAATTATACACTAAATTTTATAGTAAATGTAATAAATAAAATTTCTAGAATTAAGTGTAAAATTTGTCCTGGATATGTTTAATTTAGATAGTTACATAACTAATTTTGTATGTCATCATATTAGCAGTCTCACTGAGAGACTGAGAATTACAGTTATTTCACAAAAAAAGAGGAAGTATTTCTTCGCCAAGCACAGGGACATCCTTTCACGGATATTATCTGGTAGATTCCATTAAAGGTAAGGAGATCAATATTCCCTGTGCCGTTTTAATAAATGAGCAGCAAAGAACAAAGATACCTATGTAACATCAGACAGAAGGTATAACTATAATGTAAGTTAATTTTTTAGTATATATAATCTCTTTTCAAAAAACGCCATCACTTTTATAAGCCCCCATCACTTCAAACGACAATAAACACATTCATACCTGATGATGACCTAACTGAGAAAATGTGCCCCGTTCTATACAACCACATCACAATTTCAACCCAAACCGCTACACTCTCTCCCACTTGTTTCAAATCAGAATTTGTTCCAAACGATGTTTGGGTATTTCTCAAATACAAATACATCTCCACAAATGAGAGCTTTGCCACTTTTGAGACTATTTAAAATGCGTAGTAGCTAACATTTTCAGGGCTTACTGCGTGCCGGGTCCTATTCTAGTTGCTTTACTTTCATTCACTCAGTTCTCAAAACCAAACCAATCACTAACAAGGCAGACCCTCGATAATGCCCAGTGGCTTTGCAGATGGAGAACTGGAGTTACAGAGAGCATGCGCACGGTCACCCAGCTTGCGAGGAGCAGACAGAGCCCGTTGGGGAAGGCAGGCAGCCTAGTTCTAGAACTCTGCTACCTACTAGCAGCAGCCTCTGCTCCTTAGGACTCACTACATCCTGTTCCAAAACTAGATGCTGAAATATATATATGGTTTCCAAAAGACTTTGGCCCCGAACGTTATTTTCTAGGTTGTGATTTAGAACGTGTATTTATTTTTTTCTCTATAGAAGAAAATTTACAAGTGATATTATGTTACAGGAACATCCAAAAATCCTCCCAACACATATATGATGTTTAATATAGTGAGAAGGGTTTTGAGGAGAGGGATAAGTATGCCAGGGGACTCTGCCATGGTTTTGTGTGGGGAAAGGGCTTCAGTCGCCCAGGCCATTAATGGGAAGACACCTGTGGAGGCGGGTGTGAGTAGCCCGATGTGTCTCTAGTGGCGGGATTGACCAATAGCTCTGTGGGTAGCAGGTCTATATATATTAAAGTCATTTGTGGACCTTGTATTCCGATGTCACAATAAATTTCAGAGTTGGGGAGAACTTGCCTATCCCCCCCGCCCCGTCCTCCTGCATATGAATAAGCTTCAATAACTTGCCAAGGTCCATCCTTAATAATTTATCAAGGTTTACTGCCAAGCAGTAGCAGAGTGAGGGTGAGAACCTATGGGCTGGTTATCAAACCAGAGTTGTACCTTGTGTAAAAGAACTTTTGGAATCCAGACCTAGACATGTTTCCTGAGATCTTGAGCCAGCTCCATATCCTTAAGTCTCCAGTGCAAAGTTGCTATTTCTAAATATATTAAATGAACAATCAGTTGCAAATTTACTGACCAATCTGCTTGACTAAAAGGAGAGCTCTATTTCTTCTTTAGAATATGCACTCTGCTGTTTCATACTCTTATTTCTTAAGTCTTAGTGGCATCTCCTTGATATTAAAAAATGTAAAAACTGTAAATAAAATTTTCAGTGCAAAAATCATTAAATTTAGAAGTAAATCACTATTTAAAAAAAAAATCCTCCTTGAGAGTGACATCCCCAATAAGACTTACTTTGGTAATCTGCAAATCTTCAATAGCCAATCAACAAATACATTTGTCTACGCCCACACTGGCACAGAATGAAAAAAGGATTCATGGAAATCCCCCAAAATAGCATGCATTGCCTAGGACTCTCTGGCATCTTTTTTTCCCATGCTAAGTTCATCTGTGATCACACTGACCCCTCTGCCTGGCCCACAGCCCTCCTTGCCAACTGGCCGCATGTGGCTGAGGAACAGCCTCTCACCCCTTTCATAACCAGAGCACAAATATTAGATGAATTTCCTTTGAACCTTGCTTCCTCTTGGCTCTTCATGTAGCTTGGCTCCTTACAAGATACGCTCTGGGTTCTGGGAGCCACAGATTCCCTTATTAATCACTCTTTTTTTCCTGGATTGGCAAACATTAAAAGAAGTTTTACACATCTCTAAGGTATCTGATACATTGTATCATGATTGGAAATAATGTCCCATTTCTTAAATATTTAATTAGAATCTGTCACTGCAATATGTGGAATACTAATAGCCCTTACAAAGAGCACTAAAGTTTTTCTGTATAACAATACTAATATCAATAACAATAGTCATGTTCTATTTGATGCTTTCTCTGAGAATCTATTTCCTTAGATACCTTCATGTGTAACTGACCAGACAATGGCCAATCCATATTTAAACTCAACTTAATAAAATGTGTTCCGTGTTAGACAGAAGCGACTGAAAGATTATATTCTTTTTAACACCGTTATCCAGAAAGAACACTTTTAACCATAATAATAATAATTTCCAGCTGTCCCAAATCCTAAAAGTAAAGCACCAACCCCCTAAAAATATTTTGTTATTGAGACATGTGTAAATAATTATGAATATCTAAACCATACTGGCATTGGTTTTTAGGCTCTCTCCAAAACTGTAGCGAAAAAAATGCCTCTAATAAGTATGTTGATAGATACATCCTACTTCAAAAGTTGCTTTTGCAGACCCACAGAATAAAGACTTCACTTTTTATATTTTAATAACAAATGTTGTAAAGTTTAAATTTCATGTTCCAGAAAAGAGTAAAAAACATCCCTGCAATCCATCTTTCTAATTTGGAAACTCAGATTTTTCAAAATTGCACTGAGATCCAAAGGTACAGAGTGATGGTCTCTTCTCGGTGATATCCCACTTTTTTAAAAGATTTTATTTATTTATTTGAGAGAGCATGAGAGGGGAGAGAGGGTCAGAGGGAGAAGCAACTCCCTGCTGAGGAGGGAGCAGGATGTGGGACTTGATCCTGGAACTTCAGGATCATTACCTGAGCTGAAGGCAGTTGCTTAACCAACGGAGCCACCAAGGCGTCCCAAGATCCCACTTCTTAGGAGATCAGAGAAGCCTCTGACTTGATCAAAATTTGGTGTTTGTTTATTCCATTTTTGTTTTGTATTGTGCTTTTTCAAAAACAAGGAAAAGTACATGAATTCATTAGGCTAAGTATATGGATTCATTATGCCAAGAAAGTATTTGAAGAAATATACATATTTACATCTTAAAATGTTTAGTTTAAGTGTACTTTTAAATGAAACTACTGATTTTTTACCACAATAAGCACTCGGGACGTCATTCAAATCCTGTTTTAAATAGAGTGGATTCCTCTACCTATTAGCATGGTATTGTTCAAGATAGTGAAAACATTGTGGGTCTCTTTACTATGACATTAGAGTTGGTTAATGATCTGTTCCTGGATCTTACTCTTCATCCCTCTGCTACCTCTTTGCCCCCGCCCCCATTCTATTACTTGCACATGCATTTACACACACACGCACACACACACACACACAGTTTCTCTAGGCCAAAACCTAGATCTCTGATAACTTCCCTTATTAGCACAATGCCTGCAAGTCCTTTTTTTTTTTTTTTTTTTTTTTTAGATTTTATTTATTTATTTGAGAGAGAGAGAGAGAGATCACAAGTAGGCAGAGAGGCAGGCAGAGAGAGAGGAGGAAGCAGGCTCCCTCCCAAGCAGAGAGCCCGATGTGGGCCTGGATCCCAGGACCCTGAGATCATGACCTGAGCTGAAGGCAAAGACTTAACCCTCCGAGCCACCCAAGTGCCCCCCCTACCAGTCTTGTTTGTTTGTTTGCTTTTCAGAGAGAGAGAGAGTGTGTGCACAAATATGGGTGGCGGGAGAGACAGAGGAAGAAGAGAGAGAATTTTTTTTTAAGATTTATTTAGTTATTTATTTATTTGGCAGAGAGAGAGATCACAAGTAGGCAGGGAGGCAGGCAGAGAGAGGAGGAAGCAGGCTCCCTGTGGAGCAGAGAGCCCAATGTGGGCTTCAATCCCAGGACCCTGAGATCATGACCTCAGCTGAAGGCAAAGGCTTAACCCTCTGAGCCACCCAGGCACCCAGAAGAGAGAGAATCTTAAGCAGGCTCCACCCCAAGCATGGAGGCCGACTCTGGGTTCAATTTCACAACTCTATTATGACCTGAGCCAAAATCAGGAGTTGGATGCTTAGCAGACTGAGCCACCCAGGTGCCCCTGCCTAGAAGGTTCTTAATTAATATTTATAAACTTAAATGATACTTCCAGGATAGATACAAAATTAAATATGTGTTCTATTTTTTAAGGTATGTTCCAGGTCATATTAATAAGATCCTTCCAAAAATGTTAACTTGCATCATTACATTTGTAGCAAAATAATGATGGCTGCATTCCTGTCTCTGGAAATTACCAAATAATGCAGTTTCTAAATTCTTTCTGTTTCAATAAAAAGAAGGCCTCCTCTTAGCCTCAGTCTTTCACATACTCCGCAGCAAGACAGGTGTAAAGCACTGAGAGAGAAGAGCTGACCCATGGGCTTGTATTCCTGGTAAGGACAGGCTCCCTGCTCCCTTCTGCTCCCAAGGGAGAAAGAAAAAGTAGTCCACAGTTTCTCCTCTCTGAGGTAATCACCTGTGACGCTTTGGAAATGACTTCAAGGAGAGAAATGTGCTTTTTTACCTGGTTGGATGTCTGCTTAGTGACAGGGCTCACAGAATGGCCTTGTCCTACCAGACAGGCAGAAAATTTTCCTGAGACACTGCATTTGCCAGGCTGAGAAGGGGCTAGGACCTAGGGGTCTATCTATACCTAGAGGCCCTGAGGTATATTTTAGGAATAAACCTAGATCTGTCCCACATCACGGCCTCTGGAAGCAAAGATGTAGAAGGTAGAAGAAAGTAGGTTCGGAAGTCTTTTTTTTATTTTATTTTTTTAAAGATTTTACTTATTTATTTGACTGAGAGAGAGACATTGAGAGAGGGAATACAAGCAGTGGGAGTGAGAGGAGAAGCAGTCCTCCCGCCGAGCAGGGAGCCCGATTCGGGGCTCGATCCCAGGACTCTGGGACCATGACCCGAGCCAAAGGCAGATGCCTAACAACCTAGCCAGCCAGGTGCCACAGGTTTGGAAGTCTTATCAGGGAATCAGCGTGGGACCAGAAGATCCCTGAGGCTCTAAGAATATCAGCCTCCAGCAGAAAAGGCAGCGGAGACTCTTGGGCTCCAGATAGCGGGGTCATCATCAGGGCTTATTTGAGGAGACCCCTGTCTATGTCAAGGGTAGATAGTGAGCTAGATCAACCATGATAGCCACTCTTTTCTCTTCTCCTTCCTCCTGTCTCAAATCAAGAGGAGTGAGTTAGGAGTGAGTTTAGGTGTTGGTCAGACTGAATTTCTGTCTGGGGGCTCTGGGGAAGCATGGGTCTCCAAGCTCATTCGGGCTGTTACAGAAGTCAGATCCTTGGGACCATAGGACTGAAGTTCCCATTTTTCAATGGCTGTCAGTTGAGGGCTGCTCTCCGCATTCCTCCCCACATGGGTCCCCCTGTCTCCTAAGCCAGCAACAGAGAATCTTCCACACCTGGAATCACTCTCAGAATTTGTCTCTCTGTCTTCCCTAGACCTAGAGCTTCCTAATTTAAGCTCAGCTGATTGTGGACCTTTATTACATCTGCCAAATCCCTCCACAGCGACACCTAGATTACTGTTTGCTTGAATAACTAGAGGAAAATATATGTACACCAGAGGTCAGGAATTATAAGAGCTCTTTAAGAATTAAACCTCTGACTCTCTATATCCATCATAAACTCTAGGGACTATAAATCACTTCCCTGGGGAAAGTCTTGGACCCAATATGAAATTAAACTTTTAGTGAATAGACCCAAGTCTTTATTTTTTAAAAAAATGAGACTTTTTATAAGTGGCAATGACTAAAGTGTCATGATAAAAGACTTTAATGTCATTAAGGAAGTCAGGCCCATTTAGAAAAAGGATAGTTCAGTCAATGGAGTGTTTTAATAGTAATAACTGGAAAAAATAAAATTTTTTTCTTATTTATATCTTACAAGTTGAGACTCCTCAATCAAAACTATTATACCTGATTAGAATATAAGCTCATGCAGTAGAGCAGTCTATCCTAATAAATGTCCTCACGCCACATGCTGTGTTTGGCATGTCTTATCCCATCATATCCATCACACCATATGTAATGACTACTATTATCACAGCAAACAAGGGGCAGACCTGGGACTTAAGTTCAGGTCTATCTGGCTTTAAAGCTCATGATATTAATTCTTATACAATTAGCTGCTCTTAAACTACTAAGGTATTTTTATACCAGATGACAAGTGAGGAAACCTGTTAGCCATAAAGTAAAATGCCTGTTACCAGAGCTTTGGGTATTTTCATAATCAAATCATGTTCTGCACCAAATAAATTCCCATAAGCTTGATGTACAGAGAATGATTAGGCTCTCAAGTATGTGTTAGTTCTTTTTCCAAGATTTGCAATTTCCCTGCATTATGTTTACATTTCTTTGTTTGCCTTTTACTTAATTGAAATGATTTAAGAGAACATAAAGTGTTGCAAACACAGATCTTTCCAGAGGTGAGTAATAGATGTGGCAGCATGTGACTCATTATGAGGCAATAGAAGGTGGCAGGGACTGTGGCAAATGGAAAGTGTATGCCATGTTGAAAGGGAAGAGCAGCCACTCAACTTAAAATGCTTGTTGCCATTTTGGATTCCGATTCACTATTGTCAAATCTTCTGTGTCTTCAGAAGAAATAAAAATATATGTTGTTGTTTTTTAATAGACTGGTAATAACGTTTTTAAAAGGAACCCTCTGTCAGCCAAATGAATAAATAAAAATTCTGTGATCAGACTCAACTCACAGGGGCATCAGTTTGTATATTCTGATTCCTTCCAATTCACTCATATTATAAATGGTAAGTGTAATCAGTATGGAAGATGGGAAGGATGTCAGTTGAGGAGAAGGGTTATAATGGTTAGAACAATTTATATTACTAGTGTTAAAAACCCAACTTGATCTGGATTTTAAAACTGAAAAATTGATTTTGTTTTTTGGGGTTTTTTTGGCTTCAGTTGCAGTTTGATTCAGTACTTAATTGATGTTCCTTGTTTTCTCTCTATCTCACTGCTACGCCTTCTAGTTGTTGCTTCTTCCTCAAACTCTACCCAGGAGCCTTTGGGCAGTGTGGGTCTTCTGTTGTATCTACACATGGCTGTGGCCATACTAGACTATCCTCAGATCACATCCCTAGAAGTTCTTGAAAAATCCGCACAAATCTATCTCTGATCAAATTTTATGTGCAACCATTTACTATTAATTAATGTAAACCAATGGTATATCTATCTCTAGGACTGTCAGTCCTAGAGAGATCAGTCTTCCAAAGCTCATAGCCAAGTATAGACAAGAATCGATTACCTAAAAAAATCAAGAATATTCGTTCAAGAGAGATGGGTGCTGGGAAGCAAAGAACAGTTTCCATATAGGGTTCATCTTCTGTGAATATTTCTTCCAGATTCTAGGACTTTAAACCTGAGATGGCTGTGAAATACCTACCTCCTCACGGACTCCGTCTACTTCTCTAACTGCATATGAACCACTTTTACTTAGATAACTCTCTGTCACATTCAATATCAAACTCATTATTTCTTACACCCTCTTGACTCCCAATAACCTTCCATCAATTAGTCAAGGACTTTGGGTCCAAGAAATAGAAATCATTCTGGCTAATCTGAGCAAGAAATGAACTTATTTAAAACATATATGGTAATTTACAGAATTAGGCTATTGAGGGAAGACTAAAGAACAGGAAAATAGACAGAAATCAAAGGAAGTGGAAGAAGCCACAGACAGTGTC
Source organism: Spilogale gracilis (assembly GCA_004023965.1). Lineage (NCBI taxonomy): Eukaryota > Metazoa > Chordata > Mammalia > Carnivora > Mephitidae > Spilogale > Spilogale gracilis. The sequence continues at coordinate 5,700 of PITA01028637.1, read as the reverse complement.
ACACCATGAGAGCCATCTGGTCTGGATGCCACTCTTGGCACCATCACTTCCACTGCCACTAGACACCCTCTCTGTTCCAGATTCTCCCTCTTCCAGATCCTACAGGCTACTGCTTCTGCCACTGCTTCATTCCAATAGACGAGTTCAACACTGTCACTTCTTATTCATATTATTTGCTCCAAAATCAAAGTCTTGGGATGGGGCATGCCATTGGCCAACTTCAGATCACATGTCCTTGTCCAATTTATCAAACAGTTGGAACAGGAGTATCTTGCTTTCCTAGTAGAAGAATTCTCCTAAATAAGAAAATATTGAATAACAGGTGGTGAAAGAATTGACACATGTGTCCAATTCTGGTATTTTGTTGACCCTCCCAACAGGAAGACAGCTACTGGTTCTATGAAAGTAAGTATGTTCTCATCCCTATAACTCTCCAAAGACAGACTAAAAAAGGTCCTCTCCAGATGCAACACATGTCCCTTTAAAGTATCCAAAGCATAGACTAGTTGACCACTTGGTGGCAAGATGAAAGAAAGAATTCAGGCTTATTTAAAGCTTGGGTGGACCCAGTGACTTTTAAAACCTTACTCATCTATATGTTGTAAAGAAATGAAGGATTGGAAGAATATCCCACTCTCTATGTTCTTGCTAGATGCTCTGCTGTTACTTTCATTGTCAGTGTGTGTGTAAATACTGAGGAGCAAAATTTCAGGATGTTACAAGTCTGATTTGAAGGGCATAAGATCCTGTGAGTCCTCCCTTTTCCAGATGACACAGGGCCTGCCGCATGGCTAGTTACTTGGTCCAAGGCTTAGAGGGGCTGTGGGCCAAAGCAGATTTTGAAGGATTAGACCCACAGCTTGCCATGCAATTCCTGTCTAGTCTATGACACTTCCTGAGTTCACTTCCATCTAGATCATGGTTTGGTTAAGTGTCACCAACTGCTTGTGCACATTGTAGGGGCTTATGATACCCTCCCCCTTTTTTACCAGGGTTCACTGTCCCTGCTAGCATCAGTCACCTTCCTGTTCCTTTCATGCCTCTCCTGTTACTACTTTAACTTATACTAGTGATTCTCAAACTTGAGTGTGTAGTACAGTGTCCTGGAAGGCTTGTGAAAGCATGGCTTGTTGACCCCAGCCTGTTCTGATTCAGTAAGACTGAGGTAGGGCCCAAGACTGTGCACGTCTAACCAGCTTCCTGGTGAGGCTGATCCCTGGCCTCTGGTCCAGGAACTGTGCTTTTGGAACCATAGCTTTTTACCATCCCTGTGCATATGCCCTTCCTTTCTCATGTACAAAGCACCTGCTTTTAGGATTCTGTAGCTCAGGTGCATGCTCTTTTCAATACAGTTCTGTGGCCCACTTACTAGCATGACTGGAATATCTGTTTCTTTACCTCTCAAAAAACTCTCTTGTTTTGTGTGAAAACACAACTTTCTAGGTAATGTCACTGTGAGATAGTTTTCCAGGGAACAAAATAAATCCCTTCTATGGTGTATCCCATAACTTGACTTTCAATCCTATATTGATCACTCTGTATTTTTTAATGACACAAATTCTTTTTCTTAATATTTTCTAACCTTCCCTATAAGTGATTCTGAAAAACCAAGATTTCTTTTGTGTGTTTTTTCTTGAATTCTCCAACACTGTAAAAGGCATTTATGTTTTACACATGTAATATATCAGATTATTTCAATAATTATTTTGATAACATAAATTATTATGTTTTTTAGTTTTATTTTCCCTTGTTAAACATAACCAAAACAAAAAAGGAACAAAACAAAACAAAAATACCAGATAAAAAACATATCATAGAAGGTAGTATATTTTGGATTAAAAATACTTTAAGAGTCCTGTAAGTGCTCTCTTCCTTATTTTGTTTTGTTTGTTGTATCTGTTTTGGTAGGAGCAACTTCTAAGAGTAAAAGTATATTCCTTTTGTTGAATTTTAACATTTTGAAACTTCTGAATGGTTCAGTAATGAAAATAAAGACTGTGTTCAGATTCATGTTTAGTGACACATTACTGTATGAATATTTTCAAGTAATTTTTATCCCACTCCTCCTACTATTCAGTCATGAAAGAGTGATGATATGTTTAGCAATCATTCAACCAATCCATACATCATTAGAAAGTCCTTTACTTCGAGATTCATCTCCTCTATACTCCAGTTTCCTTCTCTTTCATTCTCTCCCAAATCTCTAGTGTCCTTACCACAGAGTTCACAACATATCCACTGCTTACTTCTCTTGTCTGTATGATTGACCACCACCAAGTCTAAAGTTTCTAGTTATTTTTTCCTTTCCTTTTCTCCTTTTATAGTATTTGGATTGGGAGGAAATAAAATTTTTATTATTCAGAAAAAGTCTTAAAATATTTTAAGACTGGAATTTACAAAGTCCAACATTTCTTTTGATTCTGGCTTTCACTAAAATCATTTGTATTTCATTTGTAAAATGTCTACACGGTCTCTTCAGAATCAAACTGAAATATGATTTCATGTATTTGTGGCTTTTATAAAAAAAAATCCATGCTATACAAAGTCATCCAAGTTTTTAGAAACACTGGCAAGTATGTAGCTATTTTCACATATCAACATTCTTCTTAGTGAGTCAGTTGAGTCAATCTGAGTTTTTTCACTTTAGAATGCTAATTGAATGAACACAATCTACCTAACACCTTTGCCAACAGGTCCTCTTTGAGCGAATGGTATTTTTTTTAAACCACTAGACATTCCACCAAAAGGCCACATTTTCCACAGTGTTGTTCAATGATACACAGGGATTAGGTGTGGCATCAGAAAACCTGGGTTTTGTTTTTTTGTTTTTTTTGTTTTTAAAGATTTTATTTATTTATTTGACAGAGAGACAGATCGCAAGTAGGCAGAGAGGAGGAAGCAAGCTCCCTGCTGAGCAGAGAGCCCCATGTGGGCCCAGATCCCGGGACCCTGAGATCATGACCTAAGTCAAAAGCAGAGGCTTTAACCCATTGAGCCACCCAGGCACCCAGAAGACCTGGGTTTTGTGCTTGCTATCTCAGTGACATTGAAATGCCACTTAACTTCTCAGAAAATTGCTTCTATCTGTAAAATGGAGATAGTAGTATTTATCCCAATCTATTTTACTGGGTAATTAAGAATAAAAGGACAGGGACACCTGGGAGGATCAGTTTGTTAAATGTCTGCCTTTGGCTCAGTCATGATCCCAGGGTCCTAGGATCAAGCCCTGTATCAGGCTCCCTGCTTAGCTTCTCCCTCCCCACTCCCCCTGCTTATGCACTCTCTTTCTCTCTCTGTCAAAGAAAGAAAGAAAGAAAGAAAGAAAGAAAGAAAGAAAGAAAGAAAGAAAGAAAGAAAGAAAGAAAGAATAAATAAAACCTTTAAAAAAAAGAACAAAATGACAATGAATAGAAAAGGCTTTTGTAAATTAAAAGTTATTATTGAGATGAGAGAGAATATATTATATTCATTTATATATTAGGCATATTGGTTAATTTTGAATGATCCCATTTAGTCTTTGGGGAGGTTCAGTTAAACATTATATTCTAATATCATACTCTACCAGAGGAAAAGCTGCTGTTTTCCTTGATTATAAACTGAAATCTTTAACCAAATTTGATAAGCCTGTATTATAAAACAGTTCGTGACAATTTTCTCTCTGCCAGTTCCGAGGAGATGTTTATCTTTGAATTTCAAGAGGTGAAATTATTTTGGTTCCTTTTATCTTTAGAGTAATTCCATATTTCTTCTTCCTTGTAAAATTAAGAATCCTGTAGTAAAAAAATATATATACAATAGGCTATGACATTTTCCCAAATGCTACAGGAAATAAATGTAATAGAAAGTTCTCTAATGTAAAAATTCCTAAGTGTTAACAGATCATGAAAATCAGCAACAACTGTTGTCCTCGGATCATGACCTACAAGTAGAGGGCGGATAATTCCCCAGAGATGAAAAGAGTGCGTCTGGTGTTTGAGGTGTGGCCACATTTGACTTTCATGTCCTTTGGGGACACGACACGTTTTGTGGAAGAAGAAAGTTCACGCAGCTGCCTTCGCTAGTCAGTCAATACGGCCCAGCCTCTGAGGGAGGAAGGCAAAGGTACTCTGAGGCCCACCCATCTTGCTGATTAACAGCGAAAATGCTGGTAAAGTCACCCTCTAAGTCTGTCTAGCCCATCAGTCCTAGAAATGTAATTTAGATGATTATCTCCGTGCCCATTAAACCTTGTGACCTATTGCAGTTCGTTTGAAGTCTGCCTGCTTACACTTGCTAATAGGAAAAAAAGAAGGATTAACTCAGAGGTCATGAAATCAGAGTGCAGCCAGGATGATGATGGCAAAAGAGCGTAAGAAACTTTCGTCTGCCCCCGTAGGAAAGGGGAAAAACCTTAAGAACAAGGGGCTGTCAACGGAATTCATTTCTTTACGGAAGAAGGAATCCTTTGGAATGTAACCAAGAGCAAATCCTTCACCCTCAGTTTCTGCCTGTTCGTTTAATTTACAGGCAGCATATTCTAGCAAGGTGGGATATCAGGTTTAAGATCATGGGATTGTTGAAAAGGATCACAGCACAGAGTCTGTTTGGGAAACTTAATGCAGGTAATAGATCTGCCTCTATAGTTACGTGAGGCAGATGTCTTCACAGATCTGGCATCTGTTATAAAAGTTAAACAATTTGCTGTGAGAAAACGTATGAGAAAACCTAAACAATTTTAAGGTATGAGAGGACCTACTAGAACCCACTAGTTTTTATTTTGTCAGTGTTCCAATATTCATTGCCCATACCCCACACCCAGTGCTCCATGCAATAGGTGCCCCCAGTACCCACCACCAGGCTCTCCCAACCCCCCACCCCCTCCCTCCAAGTCCCTCAGTTTGTTTCTGTGTCCAAAGTCCCTCATGTTTGGTTTCTTTCCCTGAATTACCCTACTTCCCATTTACTTTCCTTCTCCTACTATCTTCTATATTACCCTTATGCACCACAAGTAAGTGAAACCATGTGATACTTGACTTTTTCTACTTGGCTTATTTCACTCAGCATAATCTCTTCCAATCCAGTCCAAGTTGCTACAAAAGTTGGATATTCATCCTTTCTGATGGAGGCGTAGTATTCCATTGTATATATGTACCACATCTTCTTTATCCATTCATCTGTTGATGGGCACCTTGGCTCTTTCCACAGTTTGGCAATTGTGGCCATTGCTGCAATGAACATTGGGGTACATATGACCCTTCTTTTCACTACATCTGTATCTTTGGGGTAAATGCCCAGTAGTGCAATTGCAGGGTCATAGGGTAGCTCTATTTTTAATTTTTTAAGGAATCTCCACACTGTTTTGCAAAGCGGCTGCACCAACTTGCATTCCCACCAACAGTGTAAGAGGGTTCCCCTTTCTCCGCAGCCTCTCCAACACTTGTTGTTTCCTGTCTTGTTAATTTTGGCCATTCTGACTGGTGTAAGGTGCTATCTCAGTGTGGTTTTGATTTGAATTTCCCTGATAGCTAGTGACGATGAACATTTTTTCATGTGTCTGTTAGCCATTTGTATATCTTCTATGGAGAAGTGCCTCTTCATGTCTCTTGCCCATTTTTTGATGTGTTCATCTTCTTTTTGGATGTTGAGTTTGAGTAGTTCTTTATAGATCTTGGATATCAGCCCTTTGTCTGTAGTGTCATTTGCAAATATCCTCTCCCATTC
>PITA01028636.1:0-19072 GCA_004023965.1 Spilogale gracilis | reverse complement strand
AGGTGCCCATCAACAGATGAATGGATAAAGAAGATGTGGTACATATATACAATGGAATACTATGCCTCCATCAGAAAGGATGAATACCCAACTTTTGTAGCAACATGGACTGGACTGGAAGAGATTATGCTGAGTGAAATAAGCCAAGAAGAGAAAGTCAAGTATCGCATGGTCTCACTTACTTGCGGTGCATGAGGGGTAAACTGGAGGACAGTGGCAGAAGGAAAGTAAATGGGAACTAGGGTAATCTAGGGAGGGAAACGAAACAACAGAGACTTTGGACACAGAGACAAACTGAGGGACTTTGAGGGAAGAGGATGGAGGGATGGGAGAGCCTGGTGGTGGGTACTGGGGACACCTAAAGCGTGGAGCACTGGGTGTGGGGAATGGGGAATGAATCTTGGAACACTGGAAAAAAAAATTTAGTAACAATAAAAAAAAAAGAAAAAAAAAAGAAATTAAATTTAAAAAAAAAAATTACTCAATAAGAGGATATAAAATGTTTACCCATAAAAGGTAGGCACATCTGACACAATCTGTTTCAGCAATATTAGTAAAGCTAAACTGGAATAACTGCCATTCTATACAATCATTTAATATATTCACTTGTACACATTTTGCAATTATTGGTTTATCTCTGTATAAACAGTACTGAATTATCTACTGTTCGCTAGCTGCTTAACTTTTGTGAGTATAGCATAATTATAAGTGAGTTGATAAGTAATGAAAACATTGAGTGTTGTGTAAAGATTATGACTCCAGTGCCTAGGAGGACAATTAAATTTGATGTCTGCTACTCTGTCTTAAAAAATAAATGATGATATATTTTCCACTGTACCTATGTAAATAGCCAATTGATAACAATAGGGGAAGTGGCTATGAAGGCCAATTCTGTTCATTAGATATGTGAATAAGCAATTCATTTTGCTGTTAAGATGAGTGGTAGTGCATGGGTGATACCCGCAGGTGAAATCAATGTTGGACCCTCATGAGTACAATATAGTAAATACATGTGTGTGTGTGTGTGTGTGTGTGTGTGTGTGTGTGTGTGTTTTAATTTATTGAATTGTGATTAAGAATAAGAAAGGACATCAAAGAGCATTAGTATTTGTAAGTTGTGACTTGATTGCCAACACATTTGCCTGAGACCAAAAATTAACAATGTGACGTAGAGCAAAACGTTTCAGAAAGTGAAATTGTATGAAGTCCAGGACATTACACACCATATGGATTCAGTGAATATATGTGAATTTTAAATTGTTTTTGTTTGTTCATATCTTTTCTTATAGCAATAAATAGTTTGATAGATAAATAATCCCTTTAAAATAAATTTCATCAAACATTTTAAAGTTAAGGTCTGCTATTACCTTTACATTTATCTCAAGAGTGGCAAAGTGACAATTGTTAGCAGATGTAAGAATAAAGGAGATGAATACTGACAAAACTTTGTGTAAGCGAAAAGCAAAAGCAAATAAATTTTTAAAGGGGGGGAGACATATTATCATAGAAGGAAAAATTAGACCACAGAACTTTGTACTGTATCTGGATTATTTAAAAAGCAGATCAGAGGGGCGCCTGGCTCAGTTGGTTGAGCGACTGCCTTCGGCTCAGGGATCCCAGGGACCCAGGATCGAGCCCCACATTGGGCTCCCTGCCCGGCGGGAGGCCTGCTTCTCCCTCTTTCACTCCCCTTGCTTATGTTCCCTCTCTGGCTGTGTTTCTCTCTGTCAAATAAATAAATAAAATATTTTAAAAAATAAAAAATAAAAAATAAAATGTGGTGAAAGAGTCTTTAAAAAAAAAAAAAAGCAGACCAGAAATCTAAGGGAATGAGTAAAGCAAAGCTCCAAAATTATTTTTGGAAAGATTTTTATATTTAGTAAAAGGCATAGAACTAGTTATGACAAGAAATATCAAGGTTGTGTTGGACTGTCTTCAACTTATTTGACAATTTTGTATTGTTTTTTATTTTTTAATTACACGAGCCTGAGTGAGGGCTGGGAGGTAACATAAACTAGTTGGTGCTTTAAAAGTCTCAGGATGGCCCTGCCTGCACTTTGGTTTTGAAAATAAAGAACTGGGGCACCTGGGTGGCTCAGTTGGTTAAGCAACTGTCTTCAGCTCAGGTCATGATCCCGGAGACCAGGGATCGAGTCCCACATCAGGCTCCCTTGCTCGGCAGGAAGACTGCTTCTCCCTCTCTCACTCTCCTTACTTGTGTTCCCTCTCTGGCTGTGTTTCTCTCTGTCAAATAAATAAAATCTTAAAAAAAAAAAAAAGAAAAAAAAAGAAAATTGAACTCTGAAGTTGATTTGAACTCTGAAGAATAAGATAAAAATCCACAAATTAAAATGATGAAATTGTGCCTGGATTTCATATTATGAACACGAATTCTAATTTCACAAGGTTGATAGAAGTGTTTATTGGGGTTTGGACACCTACCGCCTTAGTTTCAAAGCCAGAGGCTTTGTTAGGAGTAAAGAAGAGGACACAAATTTGGAAGATGTCTGATGGGTGATATTAAATCATTCTGTTTCTTGAAACAAAATTTGGCCCACCATTGTAATGAAAACTAAATTGTTTAAAATTATATTTCACTGGTTATTTTATTAGAGCCTGGCCTTTTTTGAATCATTATCCTCTGTCCATCTTTTTATAGAGATTTTATTAAAGTCAGAAATAGGTTTCTAAAGTTGCAAGGTGAAAATTATCATTTAAGAGATAAATTAGTAATTCTGGAAAATGTTTTACTATCAAAAGACAATATTTACAATAACTGCAAATCTTCTTTGCTTGCCACAATTAACCATCTGGCAAATGGGATATAATTAGGTCATCATTTGGCAATGTGATTTCAATAGACAGACAGAATACTAATAACACAATGAGCCAAGTTCCATAATCTAGTTCATTATCATTTCTCCAGCACTTCATTTTTGTTTTAAATGACTCTATTTGTTAATCATTCAACATCTCTTTGCTGAAGATAAATAATACAGCACATTCCCAATTGATGGACATGAAAACTGAAAATAAACAGAGTAATTTATCCTTGGTCATACTGCCAATTTTTAAAAAGGCCATATTATTAATTCAGCCTCTGATACCTACTGACACAATTCACTTGACAAACATTTACTAGATACCTATCATGTGTATAGGCCACCACAAAATCAAACAAAGAAAATATAGGCCCTGGCATAATGAGTTTAGAGAAAGAAGTGAGAAAAATTTACAAATGTAAGCTTTAAAGCGAAGTAATAACACAGAATTCAGAATAACCAAATTCTCTGGAGATTAAGAGTAACCAGGAAACTCTTCATGAAATGAGTCATGAGCTCTTTTAAGAAGTTTGACAGGTGATGAGTTGGTTATGGGAGTTGAAGAAAATAGAAGCGTAGAATGATGTTGCTTCTCCTTTCTTCTCTCTCTCCTTCTACTCTTTCTTCTCTCTTTCTTTCGCTCTTTCTCTCTCTTGCTCTTTGTCTCTTTCTTATCAAGGTGAGAGTGTAGGTGGTAACCTTAACGAGTTTGGGTAATTAATGAGGAACAACAGATTAGGGAAATAAAGTAATGGGTTCAATTTCTGCATGACTGAATTTAAGGTTTGATATGTAAAAATCTAAGAATTTTCTGTTCAACCCCTAGAGCTAGTGATAAAGGCACAATTAATATAGTTGAAACGAAATGGGAGTAAAAAGTGTGCCCAGGAAGAATTTGCTGAGTAAAAATAGGCAAGGGCTGAGAATGGAGTTCTGGGGCACCATTTTCATTTAAGAGATGAGTAGAGAGGCCACCAAAATAATTTTAAGTAAGGACTATCAGGAATATAAAGAGAAGCAAGATATAGTGTCGTAGAGACAATAAACAAAAAATTGGAAGGTAAACCAGTTAGAATTTTTTGTCTGCATTGATGCTGCCTACAAAAACCTACAAATATCAGTGCCTGTAACAAAACATCTGTGTTTTTTGCATAGTGATCTGTGGGTCAGCATGTGCAGTTCTGATTCATGTTTTCACTTCTTTCCAGCTGCACCTTTGGTTCATGGGCCCTCCATGTGACCAAAGGGGTACATTTTGCTGATCAGACAATCATTAAGTGAGCATGTTCTTCTCCAAGTGTATCAAAAAGGATCTTTGAAGTCCTTGCTCATCTCATGTCCACTATCATTCTATTGTCCAAAGAGAGACCTACATCAAAGAATCAGAAATACATTCTCCAACTACTCTGGTCACAGAGGTTTTTCAAAATCATCTAGAAAAGGGCATCATGAATTTATAAATCTATAATCTGAACCAAGTAAAGAATTGGAAGCTATAATACAACCCAATCTAATTTATGACTGAAGAATGCCATAAATTGTCAGAAACTAAATAGGAAAAGAACGGGCCTGAGAGGACTTTGTTGTAATATGCAGTTATGGACTCATTTCCAAGTATACAGATTAGGAGAAAATGAAAATTTTATAGCACTTATTCTTTATTTTGTAGAAAAATAGAAATATCGAGTGAGATTTCTAGAAATACCTATGCATGAAACTAGATCAATTAAATAAAAATATCTAAGCCTGAAATTCAGACATTTTTAACTATTTTTTTACAGCTCCTCAGGTGATTCTAATTTACAGAAATGATTTATAGTGAACATTCTCCTTTTTACAAGTGAAATTAAAGAGAAATATAAATAACCCTAGTGGCAGTTCACAATATAGTTCCAATTTTATGTATGTGAGTGTGTTCATGGTCCATAATATGTGTATGTGTGTATGTACAAAAAAGAGAGAAGGACACAAACATCATGGTCATCTCTGGATTTGCAGATTATAAATGCTCTTTATTTTACTCTTTTTTTTTTTTGTATTTTCTAAATTTTCTGCAGTGAAATGTACTACTTCTAAAATAGGAGACAATGAATAAATATTGATAAATAGATATTCAGACTAAAGGGATGCCCAGAGTAGAAACTGCAACATATTAGGGATTCATGAAAACAGAGAATAATCTTCTGGAAAGAAGGTAAAAATGATGTTTTGGGAAACCTAAAGGAAAAGAAGAACCAACTATTTTCTATATGTGGTCAGCATGTTGTAAAAGATGATGAGGAGAGCCAAAATGTAGTGATATACCTCCTCTGAATCTAAATTATTTCGAGATTTCAACCCAGAATTTTGTCATAAGGGTCTGACTATACTCTGAAATATCAGGCAAAAATAAGATTGAGAATAAGTTAGTGACAGTTCAGTGTCCAAGACGCATTTATCTCCTCTGCCTTTCATGAAACTTGATATGTTAAAATTGATCTTTTCATACTATGAAACAGGATAATTTTTCATCTCAGTTTGATCTTATCAGGCATCCTATACCTCTCCACTTGATGACAAAAATAAAACATACCATTCCAACAGAAAAAAATAATGAAGGAAACTGGAATAAAATGGAGATGAGGGAAAAGTAGCAGTTGCCAAAAGTTTGGATATATAAATATGCAAATGTAATACATCCCAGGCTTTAACTCACTTGATTTGTTGAGCCTTCACAAAAGATATGGGCAAATTTATGGCCCGTTTTCCCCCGTCTTTCTAAAAAATTATTTCGTTTCTGAGCACTGAAAGGGGAAGACTGCCTGCATTTTTGTAAATAAATGTTCCTGTGGTTTGTGAGATCTAGGCACATATGTTTCAAGCATAAATGTTTTCTACTGGGAACTCTATAGAAAACCTATTATCGAGAATTAGATGATTTCATGCCTCATAAGTTTAATACTAACTGGCAGAAGTCAAAAGGAATTAACTTTTTTGCAACTGTGTCACAACTTCAAACACTGTGCCAAACATCCCATTTTTCAAAACTGACTGGATAGGACAGTCCATTTGTAGTTAACATTTGTACTGAATTCCCAACTAATCACTACTGTTGCCTTTATTATTGCTGCTGTTATTGTTGTTTTTATTATTAAATGTGACCCAAACACGTGCCCTCAGCCTACAAAGATAATACACACTTGCAAAATTATTCTTGTGGCTTTACTCAAAATCAGTGTTGCGACAATAACTTTTTAAGCTCTATTCTATACTACTCGCTTATGAATATTAACGCTACAGAAGAAAATAGATCAGTTGGGACTATAAAGGCAAAATCACATGAAAAACATTTCAAATAAAACACATTTTTTTCATAAGAAATTGTGACCATCTACAGCATAATTAAACAAAGTTCAGTTGATAACCTAAGCACGGTAATGAAGAAATGAAGTATATGAATTCCCAGCCCCACATTCCAACCATTTAGCTATACTCTGTATCTTTCCTTTATCCAGAGGCAACATTCAGGGAGCAGAGCACCACGAATTTCCCCATGATACCACTAATGTTTAGTAGAGAGAACAGCTCTTCCCTTATGCAAAATTCGTCGACCTGAAGACACCCAAACACTGTCATACCCAAATTGAGCTTTAAATTCTGCCCTAAGAATCCTTCAACTACTACTGACATCAAGGAGGAGAAGCATAGCAAATGCAGTCAGCATGCAGTAATCCAGCACTGGTCATGCAGCAGGAGAAATAACCCTTCTCCTAGTTGAAAACTCAGGAGGCCAAGTTCTTGTTATATTAGAACTAGCACAGGGTAGCACCACTCACTGAAAAAAGAGACACTTTCCCAGAAATATAGAAATGAGGTTCATTCTCACGCCTAAGAAACAATAAACTTATTAAGAGTTGTTTCCTTTACCATAGGGGGATCCATTTGCCACTTCTTTAGATTAGTACCACCTATTGAGGCAAGTTATATTTACCTAGGGTACAAGGTTACAGTTAGATTTCATCTAGAAAAGGAACAAACAATACAGGCCGGTAATCAGAATAAAATTGTGTCTATGAGCTTTATTAAGTATAAAGAAAAATGGAAAATTCCAATCATCCAAATATGATTTCAAACAATAGAACTGCTTCTCCCTCATGGTGCCCATGGGAACTGCTTTTGCTCATTAACCACGCCAGAAAAGATCAATTATAACCTGTCACCTTGATAGAAAAAATAGCTGTTCATTTTACTAATGTACATTTCTCCTTTTTAAAAATCCTGAATAGAAAACACCACAAACCAGCATGGCATTTAAAATACTGTATTTATTTTTAGTACACTGATTTTTGAGAATAGCTATTTAATGATATCTAATGAATTGTAATCATTGCTATAGATATGCTCTTATAAAATAGCATCTGTTTGGGGGCTCTGGAGTAGAAGGGAGTGTTTGTATAAAGATTTTTTTCTTATAATTGAAATGTTATTTACCTCTTTCTAATAGAGTGAGTTGTCCATATGGAATGATATTTAAAGGTATTGCTGGATTTTCATTTGCTCTATTCTGGCTGTGAATGTCTCCTGATGCCCCCTCTTCTTTTTCTCTTAGATGTCATGAAAGGACAAACTCAAATATTCAGTGTTTTCATATGAAATGTCACTCCTCACATGACTATACCCATCCATTCACTGTAAATCATTAGTGAGAGAGGCCTAAGAAGAAAAACCTTGGGAATAGCTAATATGTTACATTAAGTCTAAAAGAAAGCCAATATGCAATCTACACACAGAGACACTACTCCAACTAAGCATAATTTACAATTTGTCATTCATTTTTCTTTCTCTAAATCTGTACTTAGATTCTCAAATAAATTATAACAGTTACCCTAAAAAAGTCTATTCCTTTAAATTTACATGGTGAAAAACTATTGACAGCTTTCCATGAGGCAACGGATCACATTTGGAAGACCAATCTGATGCTGGTCATTTGATTTCTGAGTGGCATATATTCCAGAAGGAGATTTAATTATATATCTGACCCACACCCATTTGGCAAAGTTTCATTTGATGTTTATTAAACATAAGACTTGAAAACATGATATATAGCTTTATCTTTCATTCTTTATCCATCCAGAAAGTAGAGTTTGGAAGCTGAAGTTTAAATCCTTGTATTCTTGTTCATTATTGCTTTAGAAGTGATAATTTCATTCCAAAAGGGAAAAAGGGAAAATGAATTTTTCTCTCTCTCTCTCTCTCTCTCTCTCTTTTTTTTTTTTTTTTTTTTTTTTTTTAGGGGGAGAGAAAACTTGCATGATTGGAGTGTGGGAAGGGGCGGAAGGAGAGAGACAATCTTAAGCAGGCCTCACACTGAGCACAGAGTCCAACACAGGGCTCCATCTTATGACCCAGAGATCATGGCCTGAGCCAAAATCAAGACTTAAACTCTCCAAGTGCCCTGAAAATAGCTTTTACTTCTAAGACTTCAGATTACGTAACTTTACTAGGAGTCCTCTCTACCCCACTTCAGCCCTCAGGTCATAGAGTAAGAAGAGGCTCCCTCACTGTAAGAACCTTCCCAACACTCCCCATTAAATGCACAGATTTAATACACTCTTAGGAAGTGGCAATCTAAGACATAAGGATATATGGAAATAAGATCTATAGTCTATGGGTCCCAGCTCTTTCTGACACTCAGAGTTGAATTATTCATTCAATAATCATTTGAATATAGCAAAATGGTTGAGAATATCCTAAGACTCTCTGAAAGATTTCAAATCTAGTGCTTATTTTGTCACCCTATCTGTATGACTTTGGACAAATCACTCAAACTGCTTAAGTTTCAGGTGTCTTATCTTTAAAATGAACATAATAGTAATTTCTTTCCAAGTTGATCATGAGAATCAAATGAATTAATGCATGTGAAGTACTTGGCCCAGAACCAGACACACAGTAAGAAGAGGATACATTTTCACTGATGTTTTCAAATGATCCAGGTGCTATACTTCCCTCTCGGAATCTGAAGGTGAACAAGTTAGTGCTTCAAAACCTTCATAGTCTGGTGTGAAACAAAAAGGAAAACACACTATTAAGGAAAGTGAAAAGTGATGGAGACTAAAGAGGTTTCTGTGAGAACACAGACAAATGAAAAAACTCCAGTAGGGAAAAGCGGAAGACAAAGGTGACTATCTAAATAGATGCCTGAAATGTGAGAGGCATTTGGCTAGCCTATTTAAAAGAAGGACTATTAAAAATAAAAGAGAGAAAAAGGACTCCTGTAATCCAGTGTGTCTCAAGGATCCCTCTTTATTCATAAGTCCTTGATAAACTAAGGCATAGACATTCCCTTGCATACCTCTCCCTTCAAGAACAGAGGGCAGACCTTGCCTTCCTTTCTGAACCAAGCACAAGAATTCCTTGAAAAGCATACAAGTTAAAGCTTTTTGCTTCCTTCTGAGCCTCACCAAATTTCCTCTCACCTCAAACAATGTCAAGGGAAAGGAGTAGCTCTCTACTATAATACAAAAATAAAAAATATGCAAATTTACTAATGATACTCTAAGGTAACAGCTACAAAAAATATCTTTAAACATGCACAGTATCCTAAATAGAACTTATTACTATGAAGTTTTTATGGTGCCCATTGTCCTGTTAAGAGGATGTACATTTAATCTGTTCCTTAACTTCTTGGTTCCAATAAAACCATTTATCATTTAGGTAATCTTTTGGGTGGTTTTGGAATGTATTAACTTTGCTGTCATGTCTGAATGGGCTTTGCCTCTCTTCATTCCATCAGTCACAAACCCTTTATTAGTAGCTATTTATTCTTGATTTAAGGTTTATAGTAGCTTGGATAATACTGAAGAAATTCACCTCTTGTTTTATGAAACATATCCATTTTCTTACTAGTCATTTGGACCTAGTCTGATCGTACACTTGGTACTAAAAATCACTATTCAGACACTAGAAGTTTAGCTTTCAACTATCATTCTTACTTCAAAACACAGACATTTATAGAAATGACCTCTCAACTCCCATCTCTTCTGTACCCGCACATACATACAGTGGAATAAAACAAAGCTAAAACTAATTACACTATGTTTTCATTAAAATGTTAATTTGTGTGATAAAAATAGACTTTATATTTTTACATAGGCTTTTTAACATAGATCACATACACATAAATCAAAATTAAATTATATGCCAAGTTTTCTCAGGACAGTCGAGAAGGTTATGACAAGAACAGACCTAGGAACTTCCCCCAAATATGTCCTATAGCCAAGCATACTTTCAGTTAGAGTCTTTGAATATTTTTTCCCTATTGACTTCCACAGAAACTTCCAATTTTTTTCAAATCCCTCCACTCTGAACTCCCCAGTTAATACAACTAATAATACTTACTGATGTTAATGACTTAGCAATTGTAAAATTTCCATCACCCTGAAGAATCATAAGTTCCTCTCTAAGCCTAAAACAAGTCTGTCTCAATATAGAAAAGGTATAAGTAATTCTCCAGTCTACCTTGAATCAAAACCATTAAGAAGAGAACCTCAAGAGTAATCTTATTTAGGCTCTGATCTCTAGTTTATATAAAGCCCATTTGTTCTTTTTTTTCCCATCAAACATTTATAGTGGTGCTAGGAATACATCTATGAAAAAAAAATAGTGCTGGTGTCCTAATCCTTATTTTCTAGTGGCAGATAAATATTACAATAGATAATACAAATTGGTAAAACATATAATGTGTTATACAGGAAGTTGGAATGAGAAGTGTTGAGGAGGTTGCTGCAATACAGAAGTAACATTTTAATAAAGAGTTGAAGTTTGTAAAAAATGGAGAACCATATGAGTACATATTAGAAGCGCTTTCCAGACAGAGGAATAGCAAATGCAAAGAATGACATAGGGGTGGAAGAGAAAGAGATGAGAATTAGGTAAGTAATAGGACTTCAAATGCCTTTATGAGGACACTTACTCCAAATAAGATGGGAAGCCAACTGGAATGTTTTGAGTAAAGATAATATAATCTTATAGCTCAAAAGAACTTCTATGGCTGCTTTGAATATAATGAATTGGGAAAAGAACTTACAGTGTCCTATAATTAAAATGCCTTATGATACCAATAGGGCATATCATCAGCATATAATGGACACCTAGAGGCATCATATCACTGAAAGACAGTTCAAATAGAACAAAATATTAAAGGACTGAACTTTCTAACACAAAGAGGTCAAGAGATGAAGGTAGACAACAAAGAAGACTAAGAAGTAAACAACCAATGAAATAAAAGGTAAGCCAGTAGTTAAATGATCCTAGAAGCCAAGTGAATAGAGTGTTTAGTGGAAGAGAGAGTGATCAGGTGTGCCAAATACTGCTAATGAGTTCAGCTGATTGAGGACTAATTGCTGGATTTAAAAATGTGGATGCCATTGGTGACCTTGATAAGAGTAGTTTCAGTGGAGGGACAGAAGTAAAAGACTTGTTGAAGTGGTTTCAAGTGATAATGGCTGGGAAGTAATTGTAGAGAGTGAGTACATACAACTCTTATGAATGATTCTGCTATAAAAGGAAATAGAGAACTGGAAAAGTAGCTGGAAATTAAAATGGGCTAAAAGAGAAAGTTTGGAGAAGTAACAGACTATTTGTGCAAATAAGAAATACCTGGTAAAGTTGTGGGTGGGAAAAGATGAGGATATATGAATATTCAAAAAAGAAACAAAATAAGGGGCACCTGGGTGGCTCAGTTGGTTAAGTGACTGCCTTTGGCTTAGGTCACGATTCTGGAGACCTGGGATCGAGTCTCACATCGGGCTCCCTGCTCGGCAGGAAGCCTGCTTCTCCCTCTCTCACTCCCCTTGCTTGTGTTCCCTCTCTGGTTGTGTTTCTCTCTGTCAAATAAATAAAATCTAAAAAGAGAGAGAGAGAGAGAGAGACAGAGAGAGAGAGAGAGAGAGAAAATACTAGAACAATATCCTTAACTATACCAACAAGGATAAGAGATAATCTATCCCATAGATGCTGGACTTTCTTCAGAGAACAGGCACTTCAACCAAGTAATAGAAGGTGTAGATGGATGGTTAGATATAGTGGTAGGAGTTGTTGAAATTCTCCTCTGGTTGATTACATTTTCTCAGTGAAATAGGAATCAAGGTCTTAAAGTGAGATTAAGGACAAAAGAGTGTGTGTTAATGGTTTGAGAAGAGATTATACAAATATATAAGAGAATTGAAGGGTGAATAAACTAGAAAAATCTAGTATAATTGTTAGATAGCATTAAGAGTTTGCTTTAGGTTAGTGATCCTGAATATAAAGTGAAACCATTCAGTATGGTTCTGTGTTTTCCTCCAGTAATATTCAGTTATAGGATAGCGGTTTGAAACTAAGGAAGGTTATAATTTTGATAAGTGAATATGATGAAGCAACAAAGGGGCAAGAGATTTAGGAGTATATACAAGAGAATGATGATAGTAATTGTTCGTGGTATTTAAACTCAAAACAGTATAGTCAAGACATGAGGGGATAAGGGGCAGAGAAAAGATAATAGAAATCAATGAATTCTATGTAATATAAATATAATTTATATACATAAATTAAATTTATAATATAAAATTATTGCCAGAGTAGGGATACTAGAAATAATTGGTTGAAAGGGTGAGATAATAAATAGAGAATCAAATGATGAAATTAAGGTCATTTATGACAAGGTCTATGTTCTGCATCGTGGGAGTGAGTAGCTATGGTAAGCGAAAGTTAAAATAACTAGAAGAGAAAAATTCAAAGAAATGAAAGTCCAAAGTCCTGAAAGGATAACCTACATGGATGATGATGATATCCTTCAAAATTATGATAATGGTGTTATTAAAGAAAATAAGTGTGGGTCTAGATTATAACTTCAAGGAAGAGGATTAGAAGATATCTACAAGAAAGTGTTTGGGTTGGCACAGTTTTATGACAGGAGATTTGAAAGCTGGAGGGATGAGTTAAGAAAGAGGGGTAATAAACCTAAAGCAGCCAAGAGAAAAAGAAGGACAACTACCCTCTTTGCCCTTCTCCAGGCCAAGCAGTGAAGGAGAGTGGAAAAGAAAAGAGTCACCACATGAAATGCCTTCAAGGGAAGTAATGCCCCCAGGAAAAAGGTAATTTTCTCACAGAGCAAAAGAGTGAAGACAGTATAAGTTTTTCTAAAGATCACTGTCCGATACAGAGGGCAAATCATGATGGTTTCAGGAGTTGGAAAAAAATGACCTCAAAAATGTGAATGTACAGATTGGGAGGAGCAAGATGGTGGAGGAGTAGGAATCCTAGATACCATCAGGTCCCAGGATGTCAGCTAGATAATTATCAAACCAGTTGGAGCACCTACAGACTCAACAGGAGATCGAAGAGAAGAAGAGTGGCAATTCTAGGAACAGAAAAGTGACCATGTTCTGGAAGGAAGGACATGTGAAGAAGTGAATTGAAAGCAACATTTGGGAAGATAGATGGCAGGGGGAGGGGCCAGCTTCCAGCCAGCAGTAGAGCAGAAAATCATAACTTTTAGAAGTCTGCTCCACTGAAGGACATCACCACGGAGGCTAAGCAGGGGATGGAATCCTTGCTGGGACAGTATGGTCTCAGGACCCACAGGGTCACAGAAGGACCTGGGGTGCTTCAGCATGGCAAAGTTCCCAAGTATCAGAGCAGGAAGACCAGCAGCAGAGATGGAGCTGAGGAGAGGGCTCTCAGCTTGGGGTTGCCTTAAGCTGTGATCTGAGGCATGGTAGGGCCACTGCTCTTTGAGCAGGGACCCCACAATGGCAGATATAGGGAACCCCTTCCTTTCTCCACCAGAAGGAGCAGAGAAGAAATGTGCTGCAGGAATATGCTAGGCTTGGAGACTCCAAATGGGGTCGAGCACTAGAGAAAGAAACACTCGATCACAGGCTGGGCAAGCATGGAGTGCAGCTGGAGACCAGGAGATAGGCATGATTGATGGCTTTTTTCTGAAGGCACACTGAGGAGTGGGGCCCAGGGCTCTCAGCTCATCTGGGATGGAGACTGGGAGGTGGCCATGATTATTCCCATCCTCCAAAGCTGTACAGAAAGCATTCAGGGAACAAAAATTACTGAGAGCAAAACTGAGCATATTACTTAGCCTGACCCTGCCAAGGGTAGGCCAGTTCCAATTAGGGCAAAGACATTTAAGAATCAAAACAACAGGCCCTTGCCCCAGAAGATCAGTAAGAACATCCACCCAAGACCAAGTTCACCCATCAATGAGATTGCAGAACTCCAGCGCTAGTGGGAATGAACCATGTAGAATTCATGGGTTTCTTCCCATGATTCTTTAATCTTTCAAAGCTAAATTTTTTTATTTTATTTTTTCTTATTCTATTTTCTTAATTTTTTCTCTTTCCTATTTTAACATTTTTAACTATTTTATCTTATAAAGTTTCTTTAAAAAAACCTCTTTTTTAATTCTCATTGTCTTAGTCATATTCTATCCCTTCATTGTATTTAAGCTTATTTTTTGTATACATATAGGTTTTTCTTTCTTCAAAATTTTGGGATACACTTTCTTCTAATAGATAAAAATATACCCTATATCTAGCATATGGCTTTGTTCTAGTCTCCAGCCTCATATGTTCTTTCTTTTTTTTCTTTTTTCTTTTTGCAACCAACTTCTTATCAATTTGTTTTTTATAATTGTTTTTAATTTTCATTTTTACAGTCACATTTCAGCCCTTCATCATGTATACCCTTATTTTTGTACATATATAAGTTTTTATTGCTTGAAAATTTTGGGAGGCAATTTTTTCTAATAGACCAAAATACACCCAAAACCAAGTGTGTAATTATATTCTACTTACCAGTCTAATCATATATAGATAGATACAGATAGATATAGATGATATAGATACAGAAATAGGTATAAATATAGATTATGTATAGATATAGATGACATATAGATATAGATATAGATGATATAGATATCTCCTTTTCTCCTTCTTCTCCCCCTGGTTTTGGGTCTCTTCTGATTTGATTTTTGTATATTTTTCTGGGGTGTCACTACACTTTCAGTATTTTGTTCTCTCATTTCTCTGTTCTTATCTGGATAAAATGACAAGGCAGAAAAGATCACCTCAAAAACAAAGAACAAAAGGAAGTACCGACAGCTAGGGACCTAGTCAATAGGGACATTAGTACTATGTCAGAACTAGAGTGCAGAATGATGATTATCAAAGTGCTAGCTGGGCTCAAAAAACAATATGGATGATATTAGAGAATTCCTTTCTGGAGAAATAAAAGAACTAAAATCTAAAGAAGTTGAAACCAAAAAAGTTATTAATGAGATACAATCAAAAAATGGAGGCCCCTACTGCTAGGATAAATAAGCCAGAAAAGAGAATTAGTGATATAGGAAAACAAATGATGGAAAATAAAGAAGCTAAGAAAAAGAGAGGCAAACAACTGCTGGAACCTGAGGGAAGAATTTGAGAGCCAAGTGATATAAAAAGATGAAACAATATTAGAATTATTACAATCTCAGAAGAAGAAAGTGGGGAGCAGAAGGTATATTGGAGCATATTATAGCAGAGAATTTCCCTAATTTGGCAAAGGGAACAAGATTCAAAATCCAAGAGGTGTAGAGAACCTCCCTAAAAATAGGTCCGCATCCTGTCACCTAATAGTAAAACTTATAAGTCTCAGTGAAAAAGAGAAAATCCTGAGAGCAGCTGGGGAGTGGAGGTCTGTAACATACAGTGGCAGAAATATTATATTGGCAGCATAACTAGCCACAGAGACCTACAAGCCAGAAAGTACTGACATGGTATATTCAGACCACTAAATGAGAAAATATGTAGCAAAGAATACTATGTCCAGCTAGTCATTAAAAATAGAAGAAGAGATAAAAAACCTTCCAGGACAAACAAAAAATAAAAGAATTTCCATACACCAAACCAGCCCTACAGGAAATATTGAAAAGGGTCTCTAAGCAAAGAGAAAGCCTAAAAGTAACAGGACAGAAAGGAAAAGAGACAATATGCAGCAAGTCACCTTAAAAAAATAAGATGGAACTAAATTCCTATCTTTCAATAGTTACCCTGAATGTAAATGGGCTTAAGGCCCCAACCAAAAGACACAGGGTATCAGAATGGATTTTTTTTTTAAAAAAAATCGATATGCTGTCTTCAAGAAACTCATTTTAGACCTAAAAACACCTCCAGATTTAAATTGAGGGGGTGGAAAACAATTTGCCATGCTAATAGTCATCAAAAGAAAGCTGGGTGGAAATCCTTATATCAAAAAAGCTAGATTTTAAGCCAGAGAGTATAATAAGAGATAAAAAAGGACACTATATCATACTTCAAGGGTCTATCCAACAAAAAGATCTAATAATTTCAAATATCTATCTAAGTCCCCTCACATGGGAGCACCCAATTATATAAAACAATTAATAACTCAATCAAAAAAACACATTGACAATAATACATTAATATTAGGGGACTTTAACATTCCCCTCACTGAAATGGACAGATCATCTAAACAAAGGATCAATAAGGAAATAAAGGCTTTAAATGACACACTGGACCAGCTGTACATCACAGATATATTCAGAACATCCCATCCCAAAGCAACAGAATGCACATTCTTCTCTAGTCCACATGGAACATTCTCCAGAATAGATCACATCCTGGGTCACAAATCAGGTCTCAACTGAAACCAAAAGACTGGGAACATTCCCTGCATATTTCAGGCCACAGTGCTTTGAAACTAGAACTCAACCACAAGAGGAAACTTGGAAAGAACTCAAATACATGGAGGCTAAAGAGTATCCTACTAAAGAATGAATGGGTCAACCAGGAAATCAAAGAAGAATTTTAAAAATCCATGGAAACAACAACAAAAAAATCATGGAAACAAATGAAATAAAAACACAGCTGTTCAAATGCTTTGGGACATAGAAAAGGCAGGACTAAGAGGAAAGTATAGCAATACAAGCCTTTTTCAAGAAACAAGAAAGGTCTCAAGTACATGACCTAACCCTACACCTAAAGGAACTGGAGAAAGAACAGCAAAGAAAGCCTAAATCCAGCAGGAGAAGAGAAATAATAAGGATCAGAGCAGAAATCAATGAAATAGAAACCAAAAGAACAGTAGAAAAAGTCAATGAGACTAAGAGCTGGTTCTTTGAAAGAATTAACAAGATTGATAAACCCCTGGACAGATTTATCAAAAAGAAAAGAGAAACAATCCAAATTAATAAAATCATGAATGAAAGAGAAGAGCTCACAACCAACACAAAGAAATACAAAAAATTATAAGAACATATTATGAGCAGTTATACACCAGGAAATTTGAACATCTGGAAGAAATGGATGCATTCCTAGAGATATGCAAACTTCTGAAACTGAACCAGGAAGAAATAGAGAACCTGAACAGACCCATGACCAAGAAGGAGATTGAAGCAGCCATAAAAAAAACTCCCAACAAGAGCCCTGGGCCAGATGGCTTCCCAGGGTAATTGTATCAAATATTTAAAGAGAAATTAATACCTATTCTCCTGAAACTGTTTCCAAAAAAATGATACGGAAGAGAAACTTCCAAACTCATTTTATGAGGCCAATTTAACTTTGTTCCCAAAACCAGACAAAGACACACCAGAAAGAAGAATTACAGACCAATATCCTTGATGAACATGGATGCAAAAAATTGTCACCAAATACTAGTCAACAGGATCCAACAGTTCATTAAAAGGATTATTCATCATGACCAAGTAGGATCTATTACTGGGCTGCAAGGTTGGCTCAACATCTGTAAGTCAATCAATGTACATACATTAATAAAAGAACAAGAACCATATGATCTTCTCAACAGATGCTAAAAAGGCATTTGACAAAGTACAGCATACTTTCTTGATCAAAACTCTTCACATTGTATGGATAGATGGACGGTATACACTTCAATATCATAAAAGCCATCTATGAAAGACCTACAGTAAATACCATTCTCAATGGGGAAAACTGAGAGCTTTTCCCCTAAGGTCAGGGACATGGCAAGGCTTTCCACTATCACCACTGCTATTCAATACAGTACTAGAAGTCCTAGCCTCAGTAATCAGACAACAAAAAATAAAAGGCATCTGAATCGACAAAGAAGAAGACAAACACTCTTTGCAGATGATATAATCTTTTATGTGGAAAATGCAAAAAGACTCTACTCAAAAACTGTTATAACTCATACAGGAATTCAGTAAAATGTCTGGATATAAAATCAATGCATAGAAATCAGTTGCATTTCTATATGCCAACAAGACAGAAGAAAGAGAAATTAAGGAATTGATCCAATTTACAATTGTACCCCAAAACCATAAAATACCTGGGAATAAACCTAACCAAAGGGGCAAAGAATCTGTACTCAGAAAACTATAAAGTACTCATGAAAGAAATTGAGGAAGATACAAAGAAATGGAAAAGTGTTCAATGTTCATTGACTGGAAGAACATATATTGTGAAAAAGTCTATGCTACCTAGAGCTATCTACACATTTAAGGCAATACCTATCAAAATACTATCAATTTTTTTAAAGAAATGGAAGAAATAATCCTAAAATTTATATGGAACCAGAAAAGACCCCAAATAGCCAGAGGAATGTTGAAAAAGAAAAACGAAGTTGGCAGCCTCACAATTCCAGACTTCAAGCTTTATTACAAAGCTATAATCATTAAGACAGTATGGTACTGGCACAAAAACAGACACATAGGTCAATGAAACAGAATAGAGAATCCAGAAATGGACCCCCAACTCTATGGTTAACTCATCCTTGGCAAAGCAAGAAAGAATGTCCAAAGGAAAAAGGACACACTAGTGGGTATTTACCCTACAGATACAAATGTAGTGATATGAAGAGGTATGCGCATCTAAACATTTATAGCAGCAATGTCCACAATAACCAAACTATGAAAAGAACCTAGGTGTCCATCAACAGATGAATGGATAAAGAAGATGTGGTATACCTTTACAATGGAATACTATGCAGCCCTCAAAAATAATAAAACCCTGCCATTTGCACCATTTTTAAGAAATGGTGTTCGCAAAATTGGACAGCCACATGCAGAAGAATGAAACTGGACCATTTCCTTACACCACACACACAAATAGACTCAAAATAGAAGAAAGATCCCAATGTGAGACAGGAATCCAACAAAATCCTTGAGGGGAACACAGGCACCAACCTCTTCAACCTCAGCCACATCAACTTCTTCCTAGAAACATCTCCAAAGGCAAGGGAAA
>PITA01028635.1:0-19082 GCA_004023965.1 Spilogale gracilis | reverse complement strand
GCTTATATCCTGAGAAGCAAGAATGATTGCCATTTGCAAACACTGTCCCTATGAAGTTGTAACTTACATGATGATGTATTTCTGGAAGTAAGCTGGAATCCAAGGATCCAAGAACTCACTGATCTGATCACAGAAAACAAAGTGGGACTGCTCTGTTTCCAGACATTCAGGCTGTCCAGTTCCCTATTTTTTTATGATCCTTTTTATTATTTTTTCCTTTATTCATGCTCTTCTATTAATTTTTTCCTTGAAAATTAATAGAAGTTTGATATGACATTTTAGGATGAATTTTAAAGAAGGACAAAGTGTTAAGTAATGCATTAAGTGTTAAACAGAATTTTACCAATTGAGGAATAATATTGATTCCCTTTTACATTGCATAACTCTGAAAATCTGGGATGACCTCAGGAATATTCTAAAAACAATTCATTTAAAGGAATATAAATATGGTACTAAGAGAATGGTTTGGCATACTTAAGGCCCTTTCACCTGATTTCCAACCTAATTGGCAAAAAAAGAAAGAAAAGATAGAAACCTTATAAAGCACTGAACAAAATGACCTTTCATTTTCATTATCTTTTTTTCTCACATCAATGTTATTTTTTAGTAGACCAATTTAGAGCAAAAGTGTGGAATATCTATATTTTGTGAAATTAACAGAAATCATTGGGGAAAATTTCATAAACATAACTAAGGAAGATGATTACAAATCACAAAAAATGAGTTTTTGTCATTACAAGAGTATAGAAGGATTCTGAGTGATGGTCATTTCATAAAATGCCTAAGAGTTTTGTGTTCCAGGCACCAGAGGGCATCCTGATGCTTGGGCATAGGAAGATTTGGGATTAATCGGATCACTATGTGCAAAAATTGAGAGGAAATGTAATTCATCCCAATCTACTTTCACTTTCATGAGGTCCATCCCTTTGATGTCATCGATTTTCAAAATGCAGCCTTAAGTTTAATATCAATGTCTCTGTAGGCAAACATTGCAATTAAGATACAAACTCACTGAATGCAGCCCAGCGGGTTAGTTTTGATATTCCTGGTGTAGTTTTCTGTACATTCTTAAAAGTAGTAGTACAGGAAATCTCCTATGGTGTTCAATTTCCTTTCAAGTGTTTAAAAATGGTCACAGAAGGAACCATCACTTCACTGAGCTACTGAGACAGGCAAAGTAGAATGGTAATGAAAAAGAAGGAAAAAGTTGAAATGAGGGCTTCCAAGGAGCAATTCAAGGAAAACAGGTATATGAAATCCTACAAACTAAATTACAGAAACAGTTGCAAAAGATAAACGATGGGGAATTTCTAAAAAAAATGTTTAGCTGTGCTGAACAAGGATATTGTTGGGTAATTTTTTATATTTGCTAGTATGGGCTATGAGAATAGAATCAGTAACTAAAAAGCAACTATGTGTCAGGATGGAAAGAGAATATCCATATCATAATCATGGGGTTTCCTAGGAGAGATTAAGAGAAGGAACTAAATCTTTTATTGCCTTGACTATAAACCTGATCCTCATCCCACTCTCTCTCAGCTGGTCTTTACCATGCCTGCCTCACTGATTGTGCTCAACATACTCATAATTCAGTGAATTTTTAATATTAAAATCAAATGGGCAATTTAAACATTAGATAATGATTGAACTCCAACACAAATGCAGTAGCTTAAATTATATTCTTTGATTAATATGGATTGTTCTCAAAAATCAAGTATTGTGGTTAAATAACTTTATGACTGTGGACTACACTCAAAAAAATTGCCCTTCCCACCTCCCAGTGTTGTTTTAGAGGTGTTGGTAGGTTTATACACACTGTGACTCTTCCAGGGGCGATAGAGTAGACAGCATTTCCTCATGTCTTCTATTACTATCCCCGATTTTTAAAGAGTTCACTAGGGAGCATGATCTACAGAATTTTGGTTCCTGATGAGTTTTTCAAAAAACTAAATAAGTTACAACATTTATCAAACAGAAAACAATAACAAAGTTTAGTAAGAATCTACTATTTCTTCTCTTTTCATTGATCTGTTTATTTTGCCTTCAACTCATTGGCCACATGCCAACGTCTCTTCCAATTTCTGCCACTGAGGGGAATAATAACCCTCTACCCTGTCTCATTTTGGAAAGACATTCAGAGGGAAAAAAGGGAAAGTGAATTGATATTTTCTGTCTTTAAACTGGGATTAATTAAAAAATTAATTTTTTAAATTAAAACATTAAAAATTGAAACATTGGGTTGGAAATTAGTGGTTGGATGTCTAGGAATAGTGAGCTAACGGCCCAGGTATTAGTTTCAATTTCAGAAATAGTACATGGTAGTGATTTCTGGGCTCAACTGGTTTAAAATATTGCCTGATGGCAGCCTGTGAATACAGATGAACACAGCAAATTATGCACCGTCTCAGGACTGCTGAAGCCAAAACTAATAAATTTTCCTAAACTCTGCTGAACCAGCATATTAGAAACACACTCTACAGAAAATATTCTAACTTAGAAATAAATTATATCACACCAAAAGGTATTTCAGATGCCCAAACCTTAAATGAATGATTGTATAAAGTTAAGGGGTTTTGTTTCTTAGAATAGCTTTCTGTATCAAGAACATATAAAAGACGAGTGTGCACAGGGAATTAGCTAGCATCCTAGGAGACTCTTCTACTCCTAACTCTGTGACCTTAGGCAAAGAAGCACTAGATGGCTATTGACTCTGTGTCCTTGCTTATAAAACTGGAAAATAACTCCTACTTAAACAACCATGGATGTGTCCTGACAATTGATTAGAAAATTTATAATATGATAATAAATTATAAAGTTCTGTATGCATGTTAGTTACTAATAGAATGAAAGCTTTTGCTCGCTCTTCCACTCTCTCTCTCTATGTGTATGTCTATGTCTATCATCTATCTCCACTTGTGTTTCTTTGTATCTGTGTATGTATCTTCTCTTGCTCTCTCCCTTCCTTCTGCCCATCTTTCTTCCTTCCTTCCTGTTTTTTCCTCCTCCCTCCCTCCCCTTCTTCCTCCTTCCCTCCCTTCCTTCCTTCTCTCTCTCTCTTTCCCTTCCTCCCCCTCTTCCTTTCTATAAAAGTCCTCTTTACTGTTATACTTTTATATACAAAAAAATGTATCAGTAACTCTTTTCTGGTTTTGGAAGATGACTATAAATGTGGAGGTCATTTCATTTTTCCTTTTAGTATTATGTAGCTTCCCAAGATTTTGTTTTAAAAATATGGTGAAAAGCTAAAGGGAATAATTTATATGCATCAACTTTCTCCCAGAACCCCTTTGGATGATCAAGCCTACATTTCTTTTCTTCTTTCTGTCATGCCAGAGAGGAGAAAAAAATAATTAGATTAGTTAGGGCTTATATTTTATACTGTCACCTAATTTTATAATAGAACAGGTACAGTTGTGGTGACAGAAGATGAAACATGGAAAGAGGTCATTGAAGCTGTGGAGCAGCATGGTGGGTGTGTGTTCAGACTTGCTTGGTTCTGCTTGCAAGGACTGCATAGACCACCAGCGTGTATACCATATGAAATAACCAGGAAGAACAAAGCCCACCTCTGCTGCTCTGAAGGAATCATAGTCAAATATATAAATGTGTGGCTGGGAAGATCTGAGCTAGCTTGTTCAAACAGGTCACCCTGTGGTTGTTTGACTCCAGCACAAGGGGCTCAAGCTCTCTACATTTATCAGGTAGAGTCTGTGAAGTTGATTGTGAAGGTCTCCTGCAAAGAAGGAAGCGCTTGCCTCAAGATCTGGGAGACCCTCCATGATTACTACTATTCTAGGCTGACTGAGTAGTGACTGGCCTGACTCTCTTCCTTCTACATGGATTTCCTAAACATTTGTTATTGTTCCACACACTGTTGTAGGTATTAGGAATATAATGGTGAACTAGGCAGGTACTGTCCTAGCTTCATAGACCTTATATTCTAGTAGAGATGATAGTGAAAAAATGGCACAAAATTACACATGTTAAAAATGTTAAGAAGGAAACTAATAGGGGTGAAGAGAATAACTAGAAAGGGGTGGTTCCTTGTATAGGTTGATGATGGTGAGTCTCTCTGAGGAGGTAATACTGAAATTAAGACAGGAATGTAGATCTTAGATTAAGAAACAAACCTAGGTTTTGATTAAATATCAGGGCATAAAGAGATTTTTCTTGAAGAGGGTGGTGGTAGTGATGGTTGAACATTGCAAGTAAAAGAAATACATGTGCAAAGGTCCTGAGGTGGGAAGGAGTGGACTTTTTTGAAGTAAGAAGAGCAAGGAGAAAGAGATTTCTGGAAATATGTGCACTTAAGTTCTCCTTTCATGATAAAGTAGAGCTTTTGGAACTGTTATGAATGTGTTTTAATATTTTTACAAATAGTCTGGTTGTACAGAGCAAACTGGATGGGTATCGGTCTTGAAAATTGACGTTTCCTTCAACATGCTTTGGAAACATACTCTATGCAATAGCATAGAGACAACAACAACAATAACAACCACAACAAACAAACAAGGCATTTTTGAGAAAGAGGGAATGATTTTTTTGCTACAGAGAGGACTATAGGTAGATATTTGGTTTCAGATAAAGTTTGATGTGTACTTTGAGCAGATAGTGGAAAGCTCTGAATTTGTCTTCTTTTTTGTTTTTCTACCATAAATCAGTTTATTACTATTGTTTTTATTTTTTGAATTTTTACTTTTTCCAGATTTATTGAGATATTATTGACATGCAACATATGTAATTTTGGAATATAGAATATGATGATTTGATACATGTATGTATTACAAAATGATTAGCACAGTAAGAATAGTTAACACTTCCCTCTCCTCACATGATTACCTTTTTATGTGTATGTGGTGATAACATTTAAGATCTACTTTTTAAAAAACTCCCAGTCATATAATACTGTTAATTGTTGTCACCATACTGTATATCAGTTCCCCAGAACTTTTTATCTTATAGCTTGGAATTTGTACCCTTTGATCAACATCTCCCTATGTAACCCACTCCCCTCCCAGCCCCTAGGAGCCATCGTACTACTCCTTGATTCTGAGTTCAGCTTTTTAAGAATCCACATATAATTGTGAACATATAGTTTTTGTTTTTCTTCTGACATGTTTCACTTAGCATAATGCCCTCAAGTTCCATCCATGTTGTCGTTAAAGGCAAGATTTCCTTCTTTCTCATGGCTAAATAATATCTTATTATATATGTGTAATATATAATACATATATTGTATTCCTATATATTTCATATTTTCTTTATCCATTCATCTGTTGATGGATGCTTAGGTTGTTTTCATAACTTGGCTATTGTGAATAATACTGCAATAAGTGTGCAGACCAGAATAAGTGTGTTTTTTATTCACTGAATGTTGACACTAGCAATTTAACTTTGCTTGTACAGATGGATGCTGAGAGCTGCCTCTGTACCCTAGTTTCCTGGCCCTTCAGCTGGCACCTTCTACTACCTCTCCATGATCTAGGACATGCCTGACATTGCAGAGGACCTCCAGGACCTTTCTAGCATACATTCTGAATAGTGTTTATTCATTATTGGTTATTAAGTACTTTGAATGTAATTTATGTTAGTTCCATAGAACTATTACAGAAAAAAAATCCATAATATGTTGGAGACATAAGAGAGAAATATAAGTGTCATTGTCTCCAAACATGCTTGGAAGTCTCTCTTCCCCACCATGTAGCATCTTATGAGCCCAGAGATCCACAGAATAAACTGGAAAAACTACTGATATGCTACTTCCCATCTGAAATTCCTCCCCTTGCTATGCCATCTCCACCCTGTTGCTCTAGCTCTATTTCTAAAACCCAGATGTGGCTAGGTTATTGTCTTGCTTACACACTTGATAATTTCTCATGTCTGCAGAATATCAGCCAAACCCCTTATCAGAGCCTTCAAGATTCTTTGCAAACTGTCACCTGCCACCTGTTAACACTGTCATTCTCAATCCTTCCCATGAGGCCTGTGTGCACCCAGACATGCAGGATGACTTTGAAATTGGTGAAGACTTCATGGCTCCTCTCTAGTCTCTCATCATCCACCCCTGCTCCTGCAGAGCCCAGTGTGAATTGCACTCTTCTTATAAAGTCATTATCAGTTTCTTTATTCCAAATGAATCTCTCCTTCCTCCTCTCAGCTCTCATAGTGATTTGTTCACGTTGAGAGCATTTATCCCAGGCCCAATAACCACGTCTATTCCCTTCTCCTCTACAGAGAGCTCTTCAAAAGCTGACAGCATAAAGTGCTCATTCCCTAACAGCTCACTCTGCCCCACTCCTGGCTCCCTTGTGTCTGACTCATACATTTCACCCAAGTTTGCTGTTGTTTCATCAACCTGGGCTAACCAGAAAAGCAAGTGACATTATTCTCTTCATCTTTCTTTCTTTCTTTCTTTCTTTCTTTCTTTCTTTCTTTCTTTCTTTCTTCTCTCTCTCTCTCTCTCTCTCTCTCTTTCTTTCTTTCTTTCTTTCTTTTCTCTCTCTCTCTCTCTCTCTCTCTCTCTCTCTCTCTCTCTCTTTCTTTCTTTCTTTCTTTTTTTTAAGAGAGAGAGAGTGTGCCTGAGTTAGGGGTTGGAGTGGGGCAGGGCAGAAAAGAATCTCAAGCAGGCTCCATGCCCGATGAAGAGCCTGATGTGGGCCTGTATCTCATGACCCTGAGATTATGACCTGCACTGAAATTGAGAGTCAGATGCTTAACCGACTGAGCCACCTAGGTACCCCGTTACGTTGCTGAAGGAGCACTCAGTCGGAATATCTGGCCTTCAGGGAAGCCTCTGGCCCTGAATAGCCATGTGGCCTGGGCAAGTTGCATGAGATCAGAGGCTCTGTTTCTTCAAAGGAAAAATGAAGAGCTTAGCCAGAGTGCAGCTTCTCTTCAATTTTTTGTTTAATCTTGTATATATAAAAATCCAATGGAATTTTAAACATTTGTATTGTCAAACCTATCTGATGTGCTCAGGAAATCTTAATTTGTTTTTCTATTGCCAGTGTGTCCTTAGTTTAAGTTTTTGACTACTAGACCAATATCAAAGGTGATCTAGGAAGCCCTTTCTAAAAACCGTAAGAACTACACTGGAGAAGCCAGTTCATGGAGCAGGAATGACAGCTAGAAAATCCCACTGGCTCATTCAAACATCCTTCCTCTTCACTTAGAGCCTCTCCACAGTGAGGCCATCTGCATTCAAGCCCCACAGAGAGGCCTAGCCTGCCTTTAACATGCAAATATGTTCATTACTGCCCTGCCTTAAATCTGCCAATGATCAATAATGCTTTTAGGTTTAAATTTAGGTTTTCAGTTTAAATGACTGGATGGGAACTGATGTGTGATTTGATCCACACCCATCTCTTCTGGCTGTATCATTATTTACTTCTCGTTGCAGTCCACAAATCACTAGCCAATCCCTCTAAAATATAGGACATCCAGTTAAATTTGAATTTCAGATAAATAACAAATAATGTTTTAATGTAAGTGTGTTCCAAATATTGAATGGGATGTATTTATATAAAAGTTTTATTATTTTCTTTTTTAAAATATATTTTTATTTATTATTTGACAGAGAGAGAGATCACAAGTAGGCAGAGAGGCAGGCGGAGAGAGAGCTGTGGAAACAGGCCCCCCACTGAGCAGAGAGCTGGATGCAGGCCTCAATCCCTGGACCCTGAGATCATGACCTGAGCCGAAGGCAGAGGCTTTAACCCACTGAGCCACCCAGGCACCCTATTATTTTATTTTTACTTAGAATTCAAACTTAACTGGGCATCCTGTATTTCCTAACATCTGGCTACCGTGTCCATCATACCAGATGATCCCAAGTACCTCTGCCTTTTTCCTGCTCTTATGTCTTCCATCAACAGCTTCTTTTCCCATCTCCTCCTACTTCACATCCATGTGTCTTTTCATTTCTTCTGAAAAGTCTCCATCACCTCTCAATTTGATTGAGATATTTTTCTGTGGTACCCTGGGCTTATGTCTAATAGGCTACTTATAAACATCTATTCTACTTAGTTATTTGTCTATTTATCTGACTCACTAAGCTAGACATTTCTTGAGGATAGGATCATCCATGGCTATAGTCTGTTTATGTTTAGAAACTAACAGAATGCCTGACATTTAATAGCTGTTTAATAATGCTTGTTTGTTGAGAAAAATGGTGTCATTTTACCAGCTTTTGAAAGCACATAGAGAAAAACACACTGGCAGAAGCCTAGGTTTCTCAGTTAAAGAAGGTACCAGATGTCAAAATGGTTAACTAGTTTCCAGATGGCCATATTCACGGGGCATTTCATGGAACTGCAGTGAGGATGCAGACTGTAGACACAAGAAGAGGGACATTCCAAGAAGGCACAGTTAGAAACATCATGGCCAGCTATCAAAGATCTAAAACATAGAGATGAGACCAGAAATAAGACATAGTATCTTGGAAGCATTTTATCCTCAGTGTCCCCAGGGAAGAATAAGTCAGTTTAATGAGAATTTGACAGTGAAGAAAAGATGGATTACTGGCTGACAATTAAACAAAGGCTAGCCCAAGAAACCTTCTCCTTTGTAAGAATTTTAGCAGGAGACAGGCATCTAGTTGGCGCAGTTGGTAGAGCGTGTGACTCTCAATGTCAAGATTATGAGTCAAGCTCCATGTGGGGCATGGAGTCTATGTTTGTTTGTTGTTTTTCTAAAATAAGATTTAATTTATTTATCTATTTATCTATTTATCTATCTATTTATTTATTTGAGAGTGAGTGAGAGTGAGAGAACACAAGCATGGGGAGCAGCGGAGGGAGAGGGAGATGCAGGCTTGCTCCCAGGACCCTGGGATTATGATCCAAGCAAAAAGTAGACCCTTAACTAACTGAGCTACCCAGGCACCCTGGAACTCTACTTTAAAAAAAAAAAAAGAAGAAGAAGAAGATGAAGAAAAACTTTAGCAGGAGAGCTCGAATGGCACCTTCTGGTCACACCTGTCTTAATAAATTGTTCTCATAAGTAACAGGCCACAGAAAAGTCACGACTGGTGGCTTTGGAGTGCCATGGCAAGCCCTTCTGCTGGGCATGCAGGAGGAGCAGGAGTCCTGGCCAGTGGGAGGAGCAAGTGTTTGCAAAGGCAAACTTTTCTTTGTGAATTAATTAGAGATGGGAGGACAGTTATGCAAGGGGAGACTTGATGGATCTGCTAAAGAAAAGAAAAGAGAAACACAGGCTGTCAAAATACAGCAACATCTTAGGATCCCAGCTCAAGCTTGGTTCAACTCATTTCTTAAGCGGAAGATTATCCCCATTTTTCTATTTTTCTGTTCTTTTCTCTCCCTTTTTTTCTCATCAATGTACTTCTATGCCTCAGCCCCATTCCCCAAGTGAATGTTTTTTGACTTAGTAAATCTTTAATAATATATAAGCTACTGTCACTTTCAGAATAAAAATTAAAAGCCTGAAAAATATTCATAGTTCTCACAACGCTCATCTTCCAGGAATTAACCTATGAAAGTAATCAGAGGCTAGATTTCTATTCAATAATGCTCATTATAATATTGTTTTAATTAAATAATTCTGAGATATTCATGTGATGAAATAGTATGCATTCATGAAAATAATGTTTTCTAGGAATAGCTAATAACATAGGGGATGGTTATGATTGGGAATGCTATCATGAAAGCCAGAATAAAAGACTCTAAGTTGCAAGTAGAATCATGTATATGTTAGTTATAACAAACATGCGTACATATATGTATACATATACAATATATAGTGTAACATATATGTTATATGATATATGTGTATGGGACTGTGTGAGAAGCAATAGAACATTGAAGTGAGAAGCATTAGGCTTAGAATCAGAACAATTAAGGCTTACCACTTTTTATTTGTTTATTTATTTATTTATTTATTTATTTATTTTTACATTATTTTATTTATCAGTGTTCCAATATTCATTATTTATGCCCCACACCCAGAGCTCCATGCAATACTTGCCCTCAATAACCACCACCAGGCTCTCCCATCCCCCACCCCCTCCCTTCCAAAAACCTCAGTTTGTTTCTCAGAGTCCAAAGTCTCTTATGCTTCATCTCCCTGTCTGATTTACCCCAGTTCACAATTTCCTTTCCTTCTCCTACTGTTCTCCATGTTACTCCTTATGCTCCACAAGTAAGTGAAAGCATGTGATACTTGACTTTCTCTGCTTGGCTTATTTCACTCAGCGTAATCTCTTCCAGTCCAGTCCATGTTGCTACAAAAGTTGGATATTCATCCTTTTTGATGCTGGCGTAGTATTCCATTGTATATATGTACCACATCTTCTTTATCCATTCATCTGTTGAAGAGCACCTTGGCTCTTTCCACAGTTTGGCAATTGTGGCCATTGTTGCTATGAACACTGGGGTACATATGGTCCTTCTTTTCACTACATCTGTATCTTTGGGGTAAATACCCAGTAGTGCAATTTCAGGGTCAGAGGGTAGCTCTATTTTTAATTTTTGAAGGAATCTCCACACTGTTTTCCAAAGTGGTTGCACCAACTTGCATTACCACCAACAGTGTAAGAAGCTTCCCTTTCTCCACAGCCTCTCCAACACTTGTTATTTCCTGTTCTGTTAATTTTGGCCATTCTGACTGGTGTAAGGTGGTATCTCAATGTGGATTTGATTTGAATTTCCCTGATAGCTAATGATGTTGAACATTTTTTTCATGTGTGTTAGCCATTTGTATGTCTTCTATGGAGAATTGCCTCTTCATAGATTACCACTTTTTAACTGAGATCCTGGGAATTCACTGGACGTCAGGATGTCATTGTAAAATGAGAATAAAAGTACCTCTCTTACAGAGTTATTTTGTGGATTTCAATGAGAAAGTATCTGTTGAATGTCTACTGTAGTTCTACTACGTAGTAGGAATTCAGTAAATGGTGTTTACATATAAATATGTAAAAATCCAAGGTATTACCATCAAAATATGTATACCAAAATATTAACATGAGTTTCCACTAGGTAGTGGTATCATAGGTTTTTCAATTTATTTTCCATGCTTTTTCATTTTTAGAGTTACCTATAGTGAATATGTATTATTTTTATAATAGAATTAAGCTGTTATATTAAATAAATTGACATAAAGCTTGTAACAGCTATGATAATTCTTCAGTAACAAAGAATGCTTATTTTAGCCTTTTTTTTTCTTTTATTATTAGAGGCATGATAAAAAGATCTAGGGAGATTGTCAAAAATATGCCAAGATCAAATAGGGAACTCTGTGTGCCTCAGTACTTCCTGGTAGAAAATGAAGGTTCAAAATCCTCAATACTTAAGCAAAATCATAAGTCACTAAGCCAGTCTGTAGGAATTATGCTTATGTTATACTTGTAAAGTTCCATTACTATTACCTGAGCAGTGATGGTATGGTTTCCAAAAATCATACTTTGCAGCAAGGACATCAAATTAATTATGCTTGATGAAGCACTGTTAGTGGGAGCAGTACTTAATAACAAAGGACAGGATAAGCTTTCACTAGTCGCTTGCCTGATTAAAAACCTTGAAAAGCTTTAAAGAGCAGGCTGCATTTATTTAGGAACTTTATTAGTTTGCTTGCTGATATTTCCTTCATCCTCTGTTGCTATCATGGACTACTGAGCTTGACTGACTTGTATCTGTTCTTTTGCATTCATTTCTCTCTGAGGAATGACAGTTAATAATGAGAAAAGGAGTGTATTATCACAAACAACACTGAGATTGAGGAGGGATTTCACAGCAGCTGTAGCAGCTTAAACCTTCACAGACAGGAATACCCACCAAACAAAGGCAGTTTTGTTTGTCCAGTGTGATAAAGGTTATTACTACTTTGTTTGTAATGAAGTATGTCAACGTCTGGTGTGATCAAATGATGGAGCTTTTCAGTCTAGAAATAAATATTTTTACAGTGTTATGTGATTTCTGTTATCAGTTATAGAAGTAGTAAAAACAATCTCTACAGCATTTTGTGACATGTGCCTTCCTGTTAACTCTGACAAAGCCTTCTTTCTGTCCTCAGCTCTCAGTCATCATGCTGGTCTCAATATCATTAAATGATGAAATCACTGCAGTATCTCTCGAGCTGTTTGTTATGCCATTGGCCTCCTTGTATTCAAATGGCTCTTCTGAGGCTCAACTATGTTATATGTTCATTACTTTAGATACAGTTTATAATTTAGATAATGTGATAATTCTGGAAATATTAACAAGTGGAAGGTCTATAAGAAAGGAGGCATGTCATGATTGTTTTCAGAGAAGGAGATGATTATATGCCTGGAGAACTCAAGAGAATTAGAAAAAATACAATATAAACATTTCAAAACCTAAAACATTTTGAAGGAATAATCAATAATAAATTATAATGAAAAGATATGATTTACAATAGTGGCTCTTCAATGAGCCAGACAAATGTGGATTCCTTTCAGGTGGAGGAATGACACATTCCCTAAACTTGTCCCTCACTTTGAGCCCTGTACTCCTAAATCATTCTGCTTTCTGTTCAGAATTTCACAAGGTAGATTTTGAAAAAACTGTCACCAGTTTTCGGCTATGGAAATCCGAGTGGGTCAAATCCATGAGGGAATAAACCCCATACCACTTTCCCCATTCTCCTCATCTCATCCTAAAATAAAACACATTTCCCCAAATATTAACTGGGGTGTTTGTCTCCAGCAGCAACAATCTTACAGTCTCACCCTAAAGTAGTTTTAGCTGTTTCAACCACTTCACCATTTGGAAAGTATGATGTTTGGTTAGGATTGGAATGGGTTGTATGGTGCCCTTCCCCTGAAAAGATGTGTTAATGTTTTATTCTCACAAAACTAAATGTGAAGACAGGAAACAACAAGTGTTGGAGAGGCTGTGGAGAAAGGGGAACCTTCTTACACTGTTGGTGAGAATGCAAGTTGGTGCAACCACTTTGGAAAACAGTGTGGAGATTCCTTCAAAAATTAAAAATAGAGCTACCCTCTGACCCTGCAATTGCACTACTGGGTATTTACCCCAAAGATACAGATGTAGTGAAAAGAAGGGCCATATGTACCCCAGTGTTCATAGCAACAATGGCCACAATTGCCAAACTGTGGAAAGAGCCAAGGTGCTATTCAACAGATGAATGGATAAAGATGACAAGGTACATATATGCAATGGAATATTACGCCTCCATCAGAAAGGATGAATACCCAACTTTTGTAGCAACATGGACAGGACTAGAGGAGATTACGCTGAGTGAAATAAGCCAAGCAGAGAAAGTCAAGTATCATATGGTTTCACTTACTTGTGGAGCATAAGGAGTAACATGGAGGACAGTAGGAGAAGGAAAGGAAATTGTGAACTGGGGTAAATCAGAGAGGGAGATGAAGCATGAGATACTTTGGACTCTGAGAAACAAACTGAGGTTTTTGGAAGGGAGAGGGTAGGGTGATGGGTGAGTCTGGTTGTGGGTATAAAGGAGGGCATGGAGCTCTGGGTGTGGGGCATAAACAGTGGATCTTGGAACACTGAAAATATAAAATAAATTAAAAAAAGAAAGAAACTGAACGTGACCTTAATTGGACAAAGGGCCATTGTCGATGTGATAAGTTAAGGATCTTGGGATGAGATCATCCTGGATTATACCAGTGCATCCTAAATCTAAGGACAAATATTCTTATAAGGGGCACACAGAAGAGAGACAGAAGAAGAGACACTGTGGACATTGGAGGAGAAAAAGCCAGGAGTAAAGGGTCCACAGGTCTAAGAATGCCACCAGCAACTGGAAGAGACAAGGAACAAAATCTCTTTTAGAGCTTCTGGAAGGTGTATGGCCCTGCTGATACCTTGAATTTGGACCTCTGACCTCTAGAATGGTGAGAGAATAAGTTCTGTTCCTTCAGGCTACCCCATTTATGGTCAATTGTCACAGCAGCTCCAGGAAACTAAAACAAGCAGGTTCTAAAATTAACAGATGAAGGTTCCAGCCTCAGATCTGCTATGATCTTGGGAAAGTTGATAAACTTCTCCACAGTTCTCATCTGTAAAATGGACATGATAATAATTGTATATCCATCATAGGGTTATTGTGAGAAATAAATAAGTTGTCTGTACGTTATTATCATTGTGTCTACATAATTAAAAGTCCAATGAAGGGGATTTGCCTTGTTAAGAGATAAACTGAGCCGTATCAAAAATTTTAAGAGTTTATTTGAGGAAAAATCAATTTTAGTTGGGTAGTGCCAAACTGGAAATGGTTAGGAGTGCTCCACGGACAGGAGCTAGGGGAAAGACTTATACAGAGAAGGTGCAGAAATAAAGAAAAAATTACTTGATTGACTATAGCATAAAGCCTAGTTAGCTGTTAGTAATTGGTGTCCTTAGCATTTTGATTTCATAACCTTGAGGCATTTACAGGTTTAGCTTTCTTTCTTTCTTTCTTTCTTTCTTTCTTTCTTTCTTTCTTTCTTTCTTTCTTTCTTTCTTCTTCTTTTTTTTTTTTTGCTTACATAGACCACCACAGCATGAGAGACACCTCAGTCTAATGTCCCCTTTGCTCAATTAATTTAACAGTCTGAACAAGGAGTGATCTCTAAAGATGTATTGGAGTCACTACCTCTTAACAGATAGAAGTTACTTTTAACATTTAAATGTCAGCTTTGCTTCAGCTTCTACCCAACCCATTTGCAAAGATCCTAAAGTCTGTGTTTTACCTGAGTACCCTGGACAGGGCTTTATAGGCAGTCCTGTTGGCCTACTGCCCAATTTGACACACTCAATGGATTGACCTGGTTTTCATCATGACTTCTTATAATCTAGATGCTATTTAATGGCACCAAATAGTTACTTGTCTTGACCTTATTTTCTTCATTTATTTATAGCTTGCTATGACTATACATCATTTTGAAGTGTATTTCATATCTTTTGTATCCTGTATGGAATCTTGCACATAGTAGGTCTATGATAAACAATTGAATAGGTCCTGAATGACTCTCATGGGCACCTAAGGGGGATTGAAAAAGCTGTAAAACACTCTCAGAGACTCCCAGGAATGGCCTGTCATTGACCTAATTTCTCTTTTACGTTGTAGCATGTGAAATTTTGCATATTCTTTCCACTTTGCTCATGATGTACTGATGTCTGCTCTTTCTACAGTTCAAGCTTCAGAACCTAGTCTGAACATCATTTCCTGAGAAAATCTTTCCCTGAATGGTTAAGTCCATCTGCTAATCATATCCATAAAACCCTCTACTTCTTCAAAACACATGTCTCACTTATAATGATCAGTTTAACTTATATCTTTCTCAGAAGATGATAAGGTCCATGAATTGGGACCAGGTAGGTTTATCCCCACATGCATTCCTTCATCTCACTCATTTCCTGGTACTTATTTGTCATGTATTTAGTAAATAATTATGATCACCTACACCACCATGTAATAATAGTATTGCCACTTTTTCTTCCTTAGCTTTGGTCTGCATTTTTTCACAAATGTTTTTTCTATGCAAGTTGGTTTGTAGGGGAATAAAACAGCTGACATGTATATTATGCTTTTATTAAATGCAAAGCAGCTTAGGGATTTAATGGACTCAATGAGAAATATTACATTCAGAAATGACCACTTTGAGTTCTCAGTGTTTCTTTTGGATAATTTGTAAACCTGCAGAATTAACATGAATTTCTATAGCTGCAAAGACACAAGGCTTTAGTTTTCTGATAAACCAATAGACAATTACAACTTTTTTCCAGAAAAAAATTGTAGGAAGAAGACATTAAGAATGAGCTAAAGCTACTAATTTTATGGCATAGTGATGAGGCCAATTCAAAAGAAGCAAATTAAATTTCTTTTCTTCAAATACATCGTAGTATTTCTAATACCATATGCTGTGGAGCACCAGTCCCTTGAGATGATTCATGAAAAAGAGCTTAACGAGCAAATTAGTTTCAGACACACCACTATTGGGCGCCTGGGTGGCTCAGTGGGTTAAAGCCTCTGCCTTCGGCTCAGGTTATGATCTCAGGGTCCTGGGTTCGAGGCCTGCATCAAGTTCTCTGCTCAGCAGGGAGCCTACTTCCTCCTCTCTCTGCCTACTTGTGATCTCTCTCTGTCAAATAAATAAAATCTTTAAAAAAAAAAGAAACACACTATTTGTAACCCCTTTTGAAGAGTATAATATGTACTAGCATATTAAATGCTCTATGGTGTCCTAATGAGAAGAAATCAACTTATTTTAAATCAGCAATTCCTAAATTTGTTTAAATAAGGAATTCTCAAACTTTTTTTTCTAAACAAGTCATACTTGTTTACATTCTGAGAAAATAAGGCTCTTTGAAACACACTTTAGGAGATTCTGTACTAGAGTAATGATTATGAACATACAAATTTTAAATTATAGAACAAATATACCACAGTTATTACCACACTTAAAAGGTAATGCTGAATTGGTTATGCCTCCTAACCGTTGTGTAGGGTCAATATTTTACCTGTATAAAACCAGATTCAGTGTGTCAGGTACTTAATCTTTTCAAATGTGGCCAAGGACATCTGCACTGCATGATAATTTAACTAAGTGACCAGAGACTAGGTTCACAGAATGAAAGACAGCCATAATTTGTCCAAAGCTTAGATTGCTTTGTCTTTTAGTCACAATTAAAAGTTTCTGTAAGTGCCTTCCATGCATAATGTGCTTAATAATTGAAATCCAAGACTGTCAAAAAATGTTCACAGATTCGTGGAATTATTGTGAGGGTTAAACCAGCAAAATTAAGAGTAGACACTTTATAAATTATAAAGTGCTTATCTTAGCATCCTTCTGCTACATTTGGTACAACCTTCTCAACAAGGAAGATTGTCATCAATATCTTTGAAATTGCCTCTCACGTCTTGGAAGTTCTGCTTATTAGAGAGAAGAGACACAGAACAAGGCTCTGAAATTTTATCTTCACAAACTGGGCTGCATGGCAGCTTGTTCACAGAACCTGAAATTTCATCTGAATACTAAGGTTGGCATTGTGTTGACTTTACCAAGTCAAGCTCAAACATTCAGGTTTGCAGTTCATGCACCATACAAATTTTCTTCATTACTGCCATGTCCTCACATTCTACAAGTCTGCTTTGTAAGAAATTACATGCATCTGAACACTGTCAACAAATGAGATCTGACAAGTAAACATTTTGCAGCAATGGGATTTGAAATCTTGACTTTGATTGCCTTCAAATCCTGATGATATCGTATCACAGATTCTTCATGTGATATATTAAAGGTGTACTTTCTTTTTGAAAAGCTATGGGGAATCAATAAGAAGTGAGAATTTTTAACAAGCAGCAACACCTCAAAGCTGAAGTAATTAATTCATGAAACTTGACTTGCCACTCTTCTGAAGGTGAACTTTGGAAACTAGAGAAATAATCTGATCTAAGAAAGTCTGTTTCACCTGCCATTTCCTGCAGAGACTAGATGGCTCTCCACCCTTGGTAGTAACTCCCCAAAAGTAATCCAGATTAGCATTCTCACCGACTAAACTCAGGAAGATTCGAGCATCCTCTCTGATGTGCATGGGACAAAAACCCCTCACAACATTTCTGGGGAGTTGCAATAAAATCAAAGTGCACCATTTATTACAGACTCAAGCTCTCATAATACAACTTCTATTACACAGTAGAAGTAGAGGCCCAAGGTGTTCTCAAGTAGCACAACACAATAGAAAGTTTCAAATGTCTAAGTTCAAATTTTATCTCTTACTAGCTAGACTTGAATGGTGGTGGTCGTTGCCTATGGTAATGCTGGGAGATTAATGTGGCTGTGCCTTAGTTTCCTTCCCTGTAAAATAGGGGGACATGCTCTGTCCAAACTATAAAAAATACATGTGAGCTTATTTTGTGGGTGTAAATGGCTGTCTTAGGTTGAATTCCCCTAGAACCAAATATTGAGACAAGGATTTGGAGCACAGTAGTTTATTGAAAAATAGTCCAGGAAATGTCAATAAGGAAAAGGGAAAAGGGCAGTAGTGGGCATGATTTCCAATAATCATTGTGTGCAACTGACTTAGTCTTACTGGGAACCCTAGGAAGCTGTGTAGGATGCACACTTCAGAGTTATGTCACCTAAAGGTTGATGCTACTGTGTGCACACACACCAACTCCATTCAGCCATTAAGGAAGGCTATTCTGGGAGAGGAGGTGTTAACTTTTGACACTTCAGCTGTCACATGCATGGGTTGAGTGGTCTTAGAGGAAGCCAGGGAAAGCCCTTAGGCAGTGAGATGTTTGTCCTGACAGCTGGAGGTAGACTGATGTGCACTTAAATGGAGAGGCCAGGGGAATATGAGCTGAGTATTGACAGACAGACAGACAGACAGACAGACACACACACACACACAGGCACATACACATATGTGTATATATGTATACCAAGAACTTCACTTTGTGATCTTCTCAGTCTTTTTCCTTCTAGTCTTTAGAATTTGAACCACTATCATAAATTTGATGAAAGAATTTTACCTTCAAATTTTTATAAAAGAATAATCCAAAGAGTATCCATAACCAATTTATAGTATTATTCTACCTGTCTTAAAATTTAATAGGAATGGTATAAATGATATACATCATTCTACAACTTGTAATTTTCATTTCACATTGATTTTATAGTCTATTCTTGTTGAAACATTTATTTTCAACTGTTTTATAGCAAGAGTCACCAAGCATTTTTTTTTTATTGTTACCTAATTTTGTTTTTTCCAGTGTTTCAAGATTCATTCCCCACACCCAGTGCTCCACGCTTTAGTACCCAGTACCCACCACCAGGCTCTCCCATCCCTCCATCCCCCTCCCTCCAAGTCCCTCAGTTTGTTTCTGTGTCCAAAGTCTCTGTTGTTTCATTTCCCTCCCTAGATTACCCTACTTCCCATTTGCTTTCCTTCTCCCACTGTCCTCCAGTTTACCCCTCATGCACCGCAAGTAAGTGAAACCATGCGATACTTGACTTTCTCTTCTTGGCTTATTTCACTCAGCATAATCTCTTCCAGTCCAGTCCATGTTGCTACAAAAGTTGGATATTCATCCTTTCTGATGGAGGCATAGTATTCCATTGTATATATGTA